>CAUYQV010132853.1:0-63056 GCA_963574575.1 Galagoides demidoff
CAGCTACTTGGGAGGCAGAGGCAGGAGACTCGCTTGAGCCCAGGAGTTGGAGGTTGCTATGAGCTGTGATGCCATGGCACTCTACCCAGGGGGATAGCTTGAGGCTCCGTCTCAAAAAAAATAAAATAAAATAAAATAAAAGTATATTCTCAAGAAGAATTTGCAAGAAGAGGTTCAGCATCAGCATGTAAAAATAAGAGGTCATGGGCTTTCATACCAACTCTGCCGAGAATCCACAGTGCGAGACAAAAGTCATTATACCTCTCGGTGCCTCTATTTCTTTACCAGCAAGAGTGTAGGAAATGATTTTCCTGAAACAGCTAATAAAAATTGTAGTGAAGAAGCATGAATATTGAAAAGTGCATGATCATTATGATTAAAAATAATGTATAAAGCTCAAATATTGAAATGAGTCTCTGGAATCATTCCAAATCAAGAAATAAAAGCTCTGATCTTGCATAGTAATGAAGAGAAACAGTGTGAGGTACTCTTATTATACCAGTTTAAAATGAACATAATGATGAATATCTTTAATTATGGACCATATTCTGTAACATTCCATGTGTATGTGTGTACAGGGTGGTGGTGGGGCATTAAACTAAATGTATTTTGATCCTTTCAACAATGTATTGAAGGTTCAAATAAATTCCCAAACCAGGCAGACATTTATATTCCTGTATCCAACCTTGAAATGAATGTTCATTTTGATAGAGAGCGTAAGCAGCTAGGAGTCCTCAGTTAAAGAAAGCGGGCTCTGATTTCATAGATCTCAAAATCCGTCATCTGCACGTTAGCCAACTGGCATCTAATGAGAAAAACAAATTGCTTTTACTTTCTACGTAAGACATTTGCATTTAGAATTTTTTTTCTGCCTCCTAAAGGTTTATAAAGCATCCACTCAAATTATTCTACCTGCATTTTTCACCTAAAAGGGTCTTTATGAAACCTTATAGTAAATTTAATAGCCCTCTTCAATAAACATGAGCTTTTATGAGCACGACATACCTAAATAGACTCAATGGTCTGGGAATAAAATCTGCATCAGTAATATTTTCAGTGCTGTAATATCCCACATATCAAAAAAAAAAAAGCCATGTACAGAGCAGACCATTGCGTATGGAAAAAAAAAAAAATCAGTCTCCAAGTTTAAGACGGCAACTGGTCAATGAACACCTGGGCGACTCATTAAGTTAAATGGGAACCGTCCCGATGTGTACAACATCGAGCTTCATAATATTCAAGCATTAGCATCTGTCATTTTCTTCCATTTTCAGCAAATGCACATTATAGAAATAACTTTAGAAATGGCCTTCAGTAATCATTCACACTGGGATTTTCAGGAAAGGGATTTTCACATGAAACGGTTTCCCATTTCAATCACCTTCAAGGAGACTTCTGCGTGGGTGAACCTGCTGACATGAGCCCTAGTGCTCGGCGTATCTCACAGCTTCTTTCACCAGTTAAGCTACCAAATTAGGCGTGAGACTGGGACCCTCATTTCTCCTATTGCAGGAGTGTATCAGTAAGGAAGACAGGAAAATGCTAGTGACTTTTTTATGACTGCTATATAAGAGAATGAAATGTCAAAGCCTGGAAACTCCATCTTTCTTAGTCCCATCAAAGCTCATCCAGCTACTGCTGGTGCCGAGACTTGCACCTCACCTTCAACTTTGCCTTGCTGGCAAGCGGCAATTTAAAATTCAGCAATGCAGAGGAGTCCAATGGGTCAAAACATCCTGACCATGGATTCAGAACTTATCAAACATCTACAGGTGTGAGGGGTTTGGCGGGGCCAACCCCAACTATCTTGAGGTAGCTTACTCCCTGCAGTTAGACATACTCCTGAGAAGTGGTCTGTAGACTGTTCCTTGATAATTCATATTTATAACACTCCCAGGGAGTATGTTTTAAAACAAAATTCTTTCTTATAAGTTTTCAAAATTCTTAAAATTATTTCATTTTTAAATACAGCTTTTCATATTTAAATCAAGGCTTGCTTGAAGTAGAATAGATAAGGGAACATAGATAAATTAAACCCAAATAAAATAAAAAATTCTCATTTAAGTTCTTGTTTATACCTTTTCTTATCCACTTATTATTTTTTTGTTTTAACCAGAATTTCTACCCAAAGGGGAGATGTCCAACACTCAAAAGAGCCCTGTTTCCTTTGTCTTTGAGTTCAAACTTGTTTGGGTTTTTTTGGTTTTGGGGGGGTTTTTTGAGACAGAGTCTCACTCTGTCTGCCTCGGTTGAGTGCCATCATAGCTCACAGCAACCTCAAACTCTTGGGGTCAAGTGACCCTCTTGTCTCTGCCTCCCAAGTAGCTGGGACCGCAGGGTCAATTTATAGTAGAGATAGGGTCTGCTCTTGCTCAGGCTAATCTCGAACTCCTGAGCTCAGGCAATCCACCCTCCTTGGCCTCTCAGAGCCAACATTATTTTTTAAATCATTAGATTATAAAAAAATGAAAAACAGAAAAATGATGAGATGGGTTAAACAGGAGGCCTAGGGAGGAAAAGGTTCAACTGTGTTCCGGGCCTGGATACTGCCTTATCCAGATCTCATTGTATTTCATTTTTCACACCTGGAGACCTGTGAAACACAGACACTAAAGAGGAGCCTTCTGCTTCCATACTCATTTCTCCTATAGATAACCTCAGCCTGAAGCCAGCAGAGCTGCCGGGCCACTCGGTGCCCCCAGCTTAGGCTCCCCAACCTTTTCCTTTGCTCTTGTCTGCATCCTGGCGACCCGAGGGGCTCCACGGCAGGGTCGCCTTCTGCAGTTTGTAGAATGAATCCTATGAACTTGTGCTCAGCCAAAGCAAAGTTAAGCACCCCCAGAATCTTAACCCCCAGTTATGATTTCTAAACCCAGGACTTGCCTTAGAAATCTCTCTGCCCTGCCCTTGGGCAGCATTGCAACATAGTAGTAACTGGGCCAAAGGCTGACAAAGAAAACAGAGTGGTAGGGAAAAGAACTCCAGTTAACCAACAAATAGATCATTGTCCCTAAATAGCCAAGACTTGACAAGTCAGTACCTGAGCCTGGTTCTAAAACTTGTAGCTTTTAGACATGCCTGCTGCCCACATGCCTGCTGCCCACAGAGAAGTAGGATGGTACCTGCTGGGATCCTCACCAACCCAGACAGGGGCCCCATCTCAGTGCTGGAGAGCCCCCTGTAATCACAAAGAGTTTTCCTAAGGCCTGTGTAGCTGTGCCCATTGAATGTTCTATTCCCAAGAATCAATAAAGCCTACAGCTCCAAATTAGTGCATTTTAAAACGACCAAATAAAATGAACGAGGTGATGATACAGAGAAAAGAAAACATTTAAGGATAATGAGCACAGAGCACAGAGCTTCATTCTATACAGGGGGATAAAGGTCAGGAAATTTAGCACACACATAATAGTCCTGGAAAATCATCTCCTAATTAATCCTCATCCAGCCAAAATGCGCCAGTTTAACCTTTTCATTCTGTGCTTCTCACAATATTTACGAACCACTGCCTCTCAACGGGAATGGAAACTGTTCCGGAAGCTCTGGGACTAAGTGTGTTCCTAGATGCGTCCCTGAAGGACAGGACAAGAAGGTATCTGGAGCTGCCCTTCCCTGTGCCAGGAACAAGGCAGAGTCCGACTACACAGTCAGAAAGTAAATTTCCATCATTTCAGGCTATTGTCTGCATGTTCAGTGCTGATTACCCATACGTGGAAGCAAAGAGATTTTTTGGTTTTGTTTTGGCTTTGAAATACCAGTAATGTAACTGGTCCCTTCTAAAACAATGGCGCTGACCTCAATAAGAAACCCGTCTCCCTTGGGTCCTCCCCAAGAGAGTGTAATTGGAGATTTATTAGAAAACCTTGTTCAAAGGGAACTTAATCCATAATGTAATGGGGATGCTGAGAATAAAGAACATTCAAGAAGGTGCTAGAACAGAAATTTCAAAAGAATATTTCCAAATACAGAGTTTCTCAGGACCAGTATATTGATAACCAGCTTAAGGCTTTGACTTGGAAACACCACCGGGAAGTGTAACACAAACGTCACCTGCTGGATATGGTCATTTTGAACCCCTGTGATGCTGAACTAGCTCCACTGTGAACAGAAAGCACAGAAAATGAAGTAGTAGCCTGAGCTTTTGCATCACCTCCTCTGTAAGGCCAAGTCCACTTCCGCCAGCCCATTGCCCTCTACCCTCGCTGTCAGCCCTATCACATGAAGAGTCAGAGAACCATGGAAAATCAGAGCTGGGGTTGGGGGTGTGGGTGAGAGGTGGGGTGTTAAGACAGCAGTCACATTGTAGTTACTCCAGTGCTTGCCTGAATCAATAGATAAAATTCATTAAACACTTTCAGTGTGCAAGTCACACTTTCACGTACTTTATATTTATAAAATCGTTTAGCCTCCTACCAGGTAAGTGCTATTGCTATACCATTATTATAGATGAGGAAACTGAGACACAAGTGATAAAAAGAACTTGTATGGGGTCACACAGCTAGGAACAGAGGAACCACTAGCTTGTGAGTTCCTCAAGGGCAGAGCTGATGTTCTATTGAACTCCATGTATCAACAACACCAAATCCGATGGTTCTCACCTGTATATCTTTTCAAGGGTTTATTGAGAAGAATTAGGCTAAAGTGGATAGTGTGAGGAAGGCAGAAGAGACGGTCTGAGGCTGCAGAGGGAAAGGGGGCTCACACACACTGCTCTCTGAGCACCGATCCGGCTCAGTCCTGAAGGTCTGCACGCTCACTAGACGCCCTCCCTGGAGACGAGCAGCACATGGGGTGGGCACATGAGCTTCCACCCTGCTTTGATACTGCCCTTTCTTGAATGGTAGGTGCTGATTACAAATATTAAAAAATGTTTTCTACAGCCATGGATTTATTTAAATTTAATTCAATAAATTTTTTTTAGCATTTGGGCAAAATGTTGAAAGTGTTAAGTAAAATGGACAGTTCTGCAACTTAATACTGATACCTGCCCAAGTGGGAGTCTGAACTGTACCTCCCATATCCATCCCCTTAAAAGGGAAGGAGATGTTAGTCACGTATGGCAAATGTTGCAGTGGAGTAGTCCTGCAGGTTAATAGATAGCTGGACAGAATCCAGGGGTAGGAATTAAGAAATGGTCACAACCACCAATGCACTTGACTGTAGACCTGTCTGTGTGGACTCAGCTTTCTACAATGTGAGAGGCACCTGAACTTGGACATCAACTTGCTAGTCACAATAATAGAAAAGAATGAGCGAAAATCCTCTGGGATGAAACTTCCAGCAACACAAACTGTAGTTATAGTTTTGAGAATTAGACTCTATTATAGCAAATTGCTATGGGAGTGATACTGTGAACTTAAATAGAAGAGCTCAGCCTGCTGAAGTAAGCTCAGAGGCCACTGAATTCTCATTTTTCGGGAACTCAATATGGAAGAAAATAGAGAGGCAAGGTTATCAGCTGTCCTTAAGGAACAAATCAGAACATCAAAACTGAAAATGGAGAACCAGAGTCTGGTTTGCAGAACTTTCAGCCTCCTGTGGTCTGATTCTCAAAAAAGTAGGGGTCCAAGAGAAAGAAATACGGTTAGGCAACTCTAGTTAAGACTACACCCCAGAATACAACAGAGGCCAGGTGTAGAGGAAATAAACATTAGTTTGCCTTCAGTGTAAGGTCAGGCCGCATATGGAACAGATGAGATTCTCTGGACCTGGGAGGATCCAAGCATACCATATAGAACCAGTGGCCCACAGGACTCCCCAAGATTGTGATGTGAAAACCTTAATTTGTTCTGAAGGCAAAGGATGCATGGTGGGAGTTACAGTTCCCGGCACCACTGTGCAGGAACCAGTGATACCAGCCCAGCCCTCCATGAACCACCAAGGACTTCTGCTGATATGGGAAACCAATGCCTGCATGTAAGGATGGCACGCTGATGTGGCACCATGTCAGTGAAAAGAAGGTGACATCTTCAATCAAATACTTAAGGATGAGGCTGGGCCAGGAAGCAACACCCAAAAAAGGGCCTCAGATTTTAAAAAGTCCCACCCAGTCCCTCAAAATAGAGAAATATTTGTGTGATAAGGAAGCCACAAATAAATTTTGGCTCTATGGTACAATGGGAAATAGATATTTGGTCTTTGTCCATGATACCTGGCACACAGCTCCTAAAACCCTTGGAATTTCCAAAGTGTCAAGAGTGTCTCTAGTATGCTAATGAGATGACTGGGGGCTGGGGGCCCTAGGTAGCTGCAGGCTGGGGCTGGTCACTAGAAAGATCAAGGCGTGATTAAAGGGTTGGAACTTTCAGCCCACCGTCTACCCTCCAGGGAGATGAGAGGAGAGGAGATGGAGATTGAACTAATCACCAATAGCCAATGATTTTACCAATCATGACAGTATAATTAAACCTCCCCTAATAAATCCTAAAACTATAGGGTTCAGAGAGCTTCCAGGTTAGTGAACCCCTGAAGGTGCTGGAAAGGTGATGTGCCCGGAGAGGGCATGGAAGCTCCAAGGTCCCCAGCCCCCATCCACTTGGCAGTTCCTGAGCTGTATCTTTTAAAATAAACCATTAATAGTAAGTCAAGCGCTTTCCTAAGCTCTATGAACCATTCTAGCAAATTACTGAACCAGAGGAGGCAATTATAGAAACCCTCCAGTTCATAGCCAGTGTGTAAGAAGTACAGGAAGCCCTGGACTGGCACCCAGTGTCTGTAGTGAGGGGCACTCTTTGTGGGAGTGAGTCCTTCAATATAACGAGTCTGTGTTCTAACTCCAGGTAGTTAGTTCAGAACCGAATTAAATTATAAGACAGCTAGTTAGTGTTAGCGGAGAATTAGAGAATTGTTTAATGTAGAAACACCCCACACATTTGGTGTCAGAAACGTTTTGAGAAAAAAAAAAGGAACAATCAAAAAGAAATGTTTTGAGTAAAAGCATCTCAGGGAGTTTCTTATGTATGCCTTAGAAAATGTGTATAGTAGATCAGCAAGGGTGGAAATGTTTTTCTCATGTGACAATGCAAAAGATGGTGAAAATATTCTCTTAGCAATCACCCTAAGAACTCCTGTTCTGGGAGAGAGGTACTTAGGTTGCAATCTCCCTGATAAGATGGCTCAAAACCAGAAGTAGCTGAATTCCCCATTTCCTGCCCCGCAGGCCTATTCCTGAAACAGTGGTGAGGGAGAAGAATGAGAGAGGCAGAGGAAAGAGTAGAGGCAGTAGCAAGGTGGATGGCAGGAGGTAAGTTTGCTGAAGTCACAAAAAGCCATGTACAGGAATGGTGCCTGTGGCTCAAAGGAGTTGGGCGCCAGCCCCATATGGCGGTGGTGACAGGTTCAAACCCAGCCCCAGCCAAAAAACTGCAAAAAAGGGCGGGGGAGGGGGGAAGCCATGTACAGGTGGATTCACTACAAACACACTGAGCTTCATGTCTAGACAAGACCTGGAACAGAGATGTTGTGGAAGTACATTTCCTGAAACTCACAAAAATCCCGGGAGAGAGAAAAGGGAAGGAAGGTGGCTAAGCCAAGGAAGGATACAGGAAGCCCCCTGTAGTCAGGGAAGCCACAGGTGTCCTGGATGACCCAGGCCATTGTTCCCTTCCTTTCTCTTAAGGGTGCCACTTTTGCTCATGGGCTGTCTTTCCCCAGTCTTCATTCTTCCATCTTCACACTCCATCCCCCCACTGCCGCTCTCTTTCCAATCAATGCTAGTTCACAAACCTCTTATTCCCAAACATTCCCCCCTTTTTATGCGAGCCATTCATAGGCCCATCCAAAGTTCCTACTCTTGTTTAGAGAATTTCTTCAGAGGCATTCAAATGGTGCATGAATAAAATCACTTTTTCTATTCCAGCCAGCTGACAAGACTACACACCACAAATAGCCTGATCTGCAGTTCACAGACCCACACTCGTGGGGATGTTTAGGTTTTACAGTTAGTCTACTTACTGAGCAGAACAACTTAAAATAAAGAATTGGAAGACTACATATTATCATTTGTCATTGTTAAAGAATGAAGGTGATTGGATAAGTAGACAGGACGAATGCATGCAAGATAATATCGACAGCATGTTGACCAATCAAACAACCAATCATCTTACCTGCCACAAGTGAGAATTTTGTTAAACATTTTGATGATATACAGAATGGCTTGTGGAGGGATTTGTTCCCAGGTAATTGGCAGGAACTGCAGCTCATTAAATTAGCTCTCATCTGACATGCCAAATGATACTCACAGTTGATCCGTTAGATCATCAGCAAGCAATTGTTTATCTCTTCCATGAGCCAAGATGACAAATAAGCAATTTTAGCCAAAAGGGTTAAGGCCAGTGCCAATCATTATTCACACTGCAATTTAACTGATTCTCTGGCAATCAATACCATGCGTTCAAAATGCAATACAGCAGTTTCTTCCACATTGTGGGACCCTTTATGTGAATATTCTGCCAGGACATAAACAAACAAAATACTAAATAAAGACAGGTCTCAAATGTAGTATTTATCATCTGATTTTAAGGGAGTGGGGAAATCAGTAAACCTAGAGGCATTCACATGACAAGTTGCAGAAGAGAGCAAGTATATTAACAGAGCTCCTACCCAGATTATTGGGCTCCACCAGTACGGAATCAGGAAAGGTGGCAGGGCCTGGTTTAATGCCTACACCAAGCTTATCAGCCTCATCAGGAAATCTGAGATCATGATGGATAAAGCAGCCCTGAATGGCGGGCACTTTACACTTTATTCCCATGCACTTGAAATCAAAATGTTCACATGAGATTAGCCGAGGGAAGGATTTGGCCCCAGCACAATGTCTTATTCAGCTTGCCCATTGACAAGGCTAGCTGGCTCTTGTCTAATAATAGATGCTAGTTCCTTTCTTTTTTATTTCTTTTTTTTTTTTTTGAGACAGAGTCTCACTTTGTTGCCCCCAGTAGAGTACTGTGGCATCACAGCTCACAGCAACCTCTTGGACTCATGCAATTCTCTTGCTTCAGCCTCTTAAGTAGCTGGGACTATAGGCACCCACCATAATACCTGGCTATTTTTAGAGATGGGGGTCTCACTCTGGCTCAGTCTGGTCTCAAACTCATGAGCTCAGGTGATCCACCCACCTCTGCCTCCCAGAGTGCTGGGATTACAGGCATAGGCCAACATCCCTAGCCACCATTTCCTTTTTTGACTGACTTTTCTCACCTTGCCCAGGGCTCTTGACATTATGACAGAAGTCTAAGCTGTTGGAACAGAATTTCCCCCTCACTGTACAAATGACCAAAATACAAATAGTAGCAGAGAAAACCATTCCAGATGAGCAGTTTAAAATCTTGGAACCATAGCTGAGAAACTCAGTCAACACGATGCCACCTTGCAGGGTGAGTACTAGGTGAGGTAAAAACAAGAGACGGCTCGGTCTTGAGCCCTGATTTCTCCTTCACTGGAACATGCAGATTCTCATCGAGTTTGTAAATTATTGGGGCTTCTTGCTTCTTCATCTTACTTTGACTATGGGAGTTATAGTCTCTTGGATACTTCACTGCTCATTTGCTATGCAGAATTCAAGAGGCAGAAATCTGAGCCAGTAACAGCCTCCTCACATGCTGTCTATGCTGATAAAATATTCAGAGGAAAAAAGAATTGAAGTTACCGCCTAACATGAGACTTTAGGATCATTTCATTATTCTTATTTCTTGTGCTTTCCTTGGCTTTCTAACCAAGACCACCAAAATTTGGTCATAAATCTCCTTGGTTAAGCACCCTTCTTATGACATGTTCTAGTAATCAGTGTGCTAATCAGAAGCCCTCTGGAAAAAGACAGCTATTTTAGGTCTTTAAAGTGATGTATGTAATTAGTGTCACCATAATATTATAATCTGTATTCATAATTATAATAATAAATACTGTGCACAAAGCTCTCCCTCTGGAATCCCATCAGATACCCTACAATGAAGCCCCAATGAACTACGTTGGTAGTGACAGGGCTATCCAAAAAAGTGTGGTGACCAGTCATGGCACCCAGCAATCAACCATCAGATTCTGATTGGGGTGGGAGTTAGAGGGTGAGAAAGAGGAAAAAGTCAAAAATTATTCCTGAGTCTCGGGCCTAGATAACTGAGTCAGTGCACACCTGCATCTGAGCATCAAGATGGCTTGCAACAGGTGAGGGAGATAAGTCTAGAGTGTACTGAAGTTAAGATGCCAACAGGACTTTTAGGTGGAGAGAGCTAGTAATCAGTCAATTAAATATTTGGGCCTAGAGTTCAGGACAAGATGGGAGCTAAAGATACAGACTTGGAAGCTGACCTGGTTAGCCTGTAGCCATTAGGAGTGAATAAGATCTTTCAGCAGTGTGTAAAGAACAGAACTCTGGAGGCTTCACATTGAAGGAGCCAGCCAGGGGAAAGCAATCATCCAAAGCCTGAAATAGGGCGAGAGAGAGTAATGTTGGGGAAACCTCCAGGGTCACCCAGAATGATGGCTTGATAACCTAAGGGTTGTCAGAATGGTGGCTTCATAAGGTTCCCAAAAGAAATGTTCGGTCTCCCCCCGCCAATGATAAATATGTGGTATGCACCTTAGTTAGAATCCTGGCCATAGTTTGGAATCACCGCTCAGACATTATTTGTCCAACAACTATGTGGGTGGAAATGGTTTGGGGGAAGGGACAAGAGGTTCTCTTGGGAACACAGCAAGTGAAAACTCCAGGAGAATATCTGGATGTTAGGCAGAAAGAGAGAATCGGGTCTGAAGGAAAAGAGGCAGAAACAGAGGGTATAGACAAGCTATGAGAATACAAGACAAAACCTGGAATATCAGTGGAGCCAAGGAGAAGACACCTTCTGGAAATTTCCTTTCAGTAATTTACGTAGAGTTTGGGTCATGAGAAGGAAGAGCCACATAAAGCAAGGATGAAACCTAAATACCAGATACTATCTCTAAGCCTTACAGCAACCCTAAAGTGTAAAAACTCTTACCTACCTTTCCTATCACAGAGGAGATAAAATTGAGGCTCAGGGAGGCAAGTATCTTTAGAGAGGCAGAGCCACGATTCATATGCACATCATCAGTTTACCCTCAGTTCTGATGTGCTTACCAAGCTGTCTAAGCCTTCCTCAGAGTTCATTAATGCCCCTCAGCCTGAAGAGCTCTGGGTATCCTAACAAAACCAGTGTGCACACCTGGAAAGCTGAGGACCACACCCAGACATAGTCTTCCTATACAATACGGTCACATGCTATTTTGGGCATCTCTTTGCTATCATGCAAATCCCAGCAGCCTTCCCAGATCAGTCACCATGTTTCACCGATTACCACAAAGTACAGAAATCCTAAGACAATATATAAACGAATTGAAGTATAGAGATTTCTGGTTAAGAGGGTGGAGCACACTTAAAAAATCCCACAGTTGAACCTCACACCCATTCCCACTATGATCTTAAAACATGGGGACAAGAGATAAAGTAAGAGAAAATACTTAAAAGACGCAGTTATACGCAGAAGTCGGGTCAATATCTCAGTGGATGAGAACAGAAACCATATAAATCAGCAGTTCTCAATCTGTGGGTCGTGACCCCTTTTTAACAATGAAAATACATTGCGGCATTAGGAAGGTTGAGAACCACCAGAAACTCATGAGGGGGAAATGAAGGTTGAACATTTCCCGCAGAGGCAGGGGACCAGCTGCCCATCCTTAGGCCTGGACAGTGAGGCCTTGAGACTGGATGTGCAATATCCCTTCAGGACAAGAACTGGAAATCACTCACACAGTGTAAGACGTGGCTGTGGGTTGGAGTCTCCAGGAGATAGCTACAAAATCACTAAACATAAAAGGTTGAGCTCAGGAAGAGAACAAACACAAACAAAATCAAATTTCCACTCAAAATGAGTTTGCAAATAAAAAGCACATAAGGAAAAAATTCACCCTGAAAGACAGTCAACTAGCTCAAAGGACAAAAGAATTCACTGTTATTTTGGAAATGGAAACAATAGAGCAATCTAAAAAGAGCATTTGTGAGAGCCTCAGATATGTTTTATTTTTAAAACAGGAGGCTGTAAAATAAAAGCAGGCATCTATGAATAAAGTGCAGGGATATTTAAAAAAGATTTAGAAACCCCGGAAATGAGTATGATTGCTGCGATTTTACAAAAAAACCTAAACAGATGGGTACATTTTAGCAAGTCATCATCAAAAAGAAAATTGGTGCATGTGAAGAAAAAACTATTATAATAATTGAGGGAGAGGTAACAAGTGTCTGAAGTAAGGTAATGGCAGCAGAAATGTAAAACCGCAAAACATGCTAGAAACAGAGAGATAACTAGGCTATGTCACTGCTAGGCAGTATTCATTAAGATTTAAATCTATCTAAACCTTGCCAAAGGTTGACTGTGACAATGACCATTTCAAATTCTATTTGTGGAGCTTCATTAATGCCATCAAAATGCAAAAGAAGAATGAAAAGACGAGAATTAGACCCTCAGTCTGTCTATCAGTAACCAACAAAAACAAATTAAACTTACAATGAAATTCTTCATCATTTATGTCTGTAGCAATAAGAAATATTTATTTAAGGGTCAAGTAAGTTAATCAGAACATTCTTGATTATCTATTTGTTTTCTGCTTAAGTCTACAAATAATTTTATTATAAACTATTTATCATATTTATAAATTTATTATACATTATATATTTATATATACTCCGTTGTGTCAATAAAGTGATTGTAAAATAATGAGTGTTGAGACTATAAGAACTTTTTTAAAAAAATCCAGAATTACAGTTTAGGTATAAGGTTAAAATTTTAAGTAAGGATGTGATAGAGAAATAAATTCAAAGTATTTCTGTTAAAACAACATCTAGAAATGAGTTTGATTTACTGCAGAAAGATCACATAACTCATGATTGCAAAAAGAAACATTTTTCCAGCTCTGCCACTAAAGATGTCCCGAGAGGGGCAGGAACACTTTTGCCCAGTGCCCACTCTAAAGCTTGTGCACACCCAGATACTCATACTTTAATCTCTAAGATTATTCCTATTACAAAAAGCCTCAGCTACCTTCAGGATAGACAATCCCATGTTTCAAGACAAGAAAAAAATGAGGACAGGCTTGGAGCATCCTATCATTGCCAGTCAGTAATTAGAAACATTTTCAAGAACATCAGATGTCATACTGAAAGGATAAAGGAGACATCCTTGAAAGGCCTCCTGGTTGGATCCACCATGAGGGCCATCCACTGGGGGGACAGTCTAGGATGAGGGAGAAAGGGAAAGGCCAACCCTCTGGGGGCCTCTCAGACTCCTATAGGGGACTTTCCAGGCAATAGCACCTGTCAGCCCTTGGAGAACTCATCAAAGCACCCTTAGCACCTACACAGGAGACCAGACTTAGGATGGTTGTTCCATCACTAAGAAGAAACAAAAATGAACAGAAAAAGATTTAGACATAGGATATACATAGATGGGAACAGTAAGTACGATCAACAAAGACACTTTGAGGCCCCCAGCCTGGTGGCTCACACCTGCAATCCTCGCACTCTGGGAGGCCAAGGCAGGTGGAATGCCTAAGTTCAGGAGTTCGAGACCAGCTGGAGTGAGACCCTGTCACTACAAATTGAAAAACTAGCCAGGCGTTATGGCAGGCACCTGTTCAGGAGTTCGAGACCAGCTGGAGTGAGACCCTGTCTCTACAAATTGAAAAACTAGCCAGGCGTTATGGCAGGCACCTGTAGTCCCAGCTAGTTGGGAAGCTGAGACAAAAGAATCACTTGAACCCAAGAGTTTGAGGTTACTCTGAGCTATGACACCACGGCACTTAACCACAGGACAACTGAGTGAGACTCTGTCTCAAAAAATAAATAAATACAAATAATAACAAAGACACTTTGGGCACTGGAGTTACAAGGAAATTGTTTTGTTCTCTTGTTGCTTCTTGGCCCTACACCAGAGAAGGAAGAACAAGGAAGAGAAAGACACGTGACAGAGTAAACCGTGCAACACGCCCACAATCACCCCCACGCTGCTCAAATCTCAAGGCTGGCTCCTACAGAGGGAAGAGGAACATTGTAGATCAAGTAGGGTATTAGAGTTTTAAATAAAGAGGAATAAGTTTTAATAACAAAAACAGAGAGCATTTAAACAATTAGAAGTGACCGAGAAGATTGAGAATCAGAGGGAGCTGTTATCAAGGCAGCTCCCTAGGCAGGGAATAGAAAGAGCCCTTAACAACAGCAATTGTGGTACAGAGCTCTGTGAGAGGGTTTACATCTCAGTGAATTGAAATTCTTCAATCACACTGCTTAAATAAAATGTGTAATTTGAGAACTAAAAAAGATAGTGGAGAGATGCCCTCTATACACACACACAACTTTAAGCAACACAGAAAATGCAACCTTTTTAAATATGGTCATTTTTAGGCAGGGTTTTTTCCTTTAATAGACTAATTGTATCCTATGCTATTTGCAGTAGGCTGTTTATCGTGGCAACCACCACTTATTTTAAAACTACATACATAGTATCTTCATCTTTATTCAAGATAATAGCAGAAAGTAAAATATATACACATATGTTTAGCTTGTAGGCTCTGGCCATAAAACCATCAGCCATTTTCTTATGCACCATCTTCTCATTCCCAACTCCACACTTGTCAGGACCAAAAAATGTCTTAGGATGTTGTCTTAGAGATGTCCAGTTCTACCAGTGTTGTGCTGAACCATTATTTTTTTTTTATGAACAACATGCTGAATAGTTTGGTAAACTTCCTTCACATATGCTCCTAAACAAAACAGAATATGGATCACAGCACCCTAGCTCTATTTCAAAATAACAGAATATATAATCACATCATATTATAAACTCCAGTATGGTTTCTCACTTGTTGCTTCCTTCCAAGGCATTTTGAGCTTCTATAAATCATAATTGATGTAAATTAATGTCATATAATTAATGCAGATTTGCTGTAAAAATTAAATGCGTAATTAGAATTTCTCTGCTAAACACAGATTCACTTAGTAAGCTTTTTTGCATGTGTTTTGAAATGCATATTGGCAGTGGGATAGGTTTTTGGATCTTAGAAATAAATTTTCTTTTCTTTTTTTTTTTTTTTAGACAGAGTCTCATGCTGTCACCCTGGATAGAGTGTTGTGGCATCATAGTTCACAGCAACCACAAACTCTTGGGCTGAAGCAATTCTCTTGCCTCAGCCTCCTGAGTAGCTGGGAGTACTAAAAATATATCTTTTAATTAATAGGAAATTACTGTGGACTTTATCAATTCAATATATAATTAATAAATGCACTTAAAATACTCTTTTAGGGCAAGTTTCATGCCTTGGGAGAAGGGGGTTAAGTGATTGAGCTCTGAGTTAGTAAGAAGACCTGAAGAAGAATGAAGCCTCCGAATTCAGTGCCTCCTTCTAGTCTCCTGGAATCGCCAGCAACAGAGTGCGTGAAGAGTCTGGATTGAGTCCCTGCATTTACAACAGGCAAACCTGAGCAAGTTACAGATCTACCCCAAACTTCAGTTTCCGCACCAGGCAAGTAGCCCACTTCATAGTACTCCTGTGGGAACCTGAAGAGCTGAACTGATACATTCATCATTTGAATTTAGGCCAGAACCATAAGAACTTATTACCATTAGAACCACTGTATGTTATACACTCCTAACTTCTTAGCTACGAGTCTCTCAAGGATAAAAATTAAAATTTGGGTAATGATAGCCACCACTTACTAAACACCATCCGTGAGTATTGTGTTGAATGTTTCACATGGGCCATCTCATTTGTTCTTTATGACAACACCAGTATCATTCTGTTTTACAGTGGAGGAATCCAAAATTCAGAAAGGGAAAAAAGAAACACATCAATGTGTTCTGCTATTTTCTTACATCAAAAAGATCGAAAGTTTAGAATGTCAAACCACAAATCAACGTTAAACTCTTTTGTCCACACTCGGATGCTGTGCATGCAAAGTGCCTTAAATATTAGCCAGCCAGTGTGTTGCGATAATAATATATTTTTAGTAAAAGTAAAACCAGCTATGCATCTGGGAAGATAAAAATCATAGTCCTAAATCAGGCGTTCACATTCATGTAGCATGTTGTTGAAACCTATTACATACCATTTTTAAAAGTTGAGAATGTTTTTAATATCTCTGACTTTTTCACTGCAGTTATCATATCCTGTGTGTCTGTGGTATCACTATCTGAAGAAAAAGGCCAATATGTATTATTTGTATGAATGTTAACTGGAAATGTCTGTGGAGCTGCTAACTCGTATTCACTTTTTATTGTATATAGATTTCTAATATTTTAAAAACAAAACAAAACAAAATTCAGAAAGGGGTTGTCCCTTTCTGTGCCTTTGCAAATTGTCCATAGTTGTATATCTGGTAACTGATGGAGCTGGGAATGAAATGGTATCTATACAGCTTCAGAGCTGATGCTCCAACTAGTGGGTAGACTCTCTCCCCACTAACTTTGGTAAAGTCATACCAGCTCTCCTCATCACATTCAAACTCCATGTGCTTTATAAAGAAAAGAATAACCAGTGGATTCTAAGCCTAGGAAGAATATAGTCTATTCAGGGCTTGGTCAACCCCTTTGCTATGTTACGCCCCCCAGCAAGGATAATGTTATGCTGGAGAGAGTTACTAACCCACCAACTAGACTCGAAGCTTCAAGAGGGTGGGATCTTGCTGTCTAGTTCACCACGAAATCCTCCTGCAAGAATGCAATGTTTATTTGGTAAGATGTCATGTTACTGCCAAATTCCTCAAAACCATGTACTATAAAAGAATAATTCTTGTCGGGCTAGTCTTTTGCATCAGTAACAGAGGAAGTGAAATTTGGAAAGTGAGACATAACAGCATTTACTGGGTCACCCGCTGACCCAGGAGCCTTAGAATGAAGGCATTCCTGCAGCTCCTTAGTCCCAGCCACTTGCATTTTACAAGAGAAGACACCAGGGGAAGGAAATCAATGAAGGGCCTTTACCTCTGGGAGGTAAGGATATGAGCAAGAGAAGGAGGAATTGGAGAAACCATTTTTCTTGCCTGTCCTCAGTGACTGGCGCAGCAATAGACCCTGCACCATGGGGTACAACTGGGGAAAAAATGCTCCTTGTGGAACCCAGATGCCAAAGTGAACAAGAAATAGAGAGCTTCTAGAAGCTGCACCCGGCTTTTTGGCAAGCTCTCCACACGGTGGTACTGATTCTCCCTGCATCTGCTCCTTAATCATTTTACTAGTTACCTGTGAACTATGTTTTACCCACTTTGATCACACAAAGTGTTCCTGCTTGGAACTTGGATAAAGGTGACACTGCTACGTCTATTTTCAAGCTGCTGTGAACCTTTCCAAAGAAATCAATATCAAAAAACTTTCAGCTGTGGGGGTGAAAAAAAGAAAAAAGAGATTCTCTGTTCTGGACCACCAGCAGCTAAGCGCCCTGATCACGTACATGCATAATGATTTTGAAAATTGAGAAAAAACTCTGCTGTATCCTAAAGTAAGCACTCTCTTCCTATAAATTAGTTTAGGGTTCAAAGGGTTAATCCAGTGGCTGTACAGTTAGGTAGCCCCTTAGGAAATTCAATCTACAAGGAGGATTTGTTAAAACTCTCACCTTTAACGGGGCTTTTTTGCACATCAGAAAAGTGAGATGTATTTCATGGCTTTGCCTCTACACATTTTTATGCTACACCTTTCAGCAAAAGCTTTTACAACGATATTAAACATTAACTCTGTATGGGTTAATCCCAAGACACACCAGCAGCCTTAAGGTTAATAGTCCTTTTAATTAAAGGATAAGTCAGTTATTGAACACAGAAGCTAATCACAAAAGGATTACCACTGAAAATGAACATAGTCTGTGCAATTAGTCTGATAATTAAGACTTAAGTACTGGACAGAGATCAAAGTGCTTGTAATATGCAATAAAGTTCCCAGAGTTGTAAGGATATTCAAAATGTTAGCTTGTGCTTTATTGCTCCTTCCATTTATCGCGTACCCATGATAGCAGCAAACACATTTCCCCGATGGATGTCAGCATGGATAACTGCAACAGCTGTTACTACATAAGCCTGGTGTTTCTCACAATATGATTACTCTGTCAACGACGGCCGTAAAAGGTGGCATCTGCATTCATCAAACAGAGTTATCAATAAATGTAAAACCGTACAACAATTAGAGATCTCAAAGGAAGAACAAATCCAAATAGAAAAAAAAAATGTCAACCATACTCTTTAATTACTAAAATTGTTAATCAATAAAATGCCTTCATAACTTTTAATTAAAATTTTATTTGAACTGGATGTTTGGAGAATCCGATTCTTTGTTTTCATTACATTGAACAGTTGCATGATAGAAATCCTGGTGGCATCTGTGAGCCGCCGTCCCCTGGGGAACACTTTTTATCTGTAATTGCATATTGTTACCTACAGAGGGTGTTAAGAATCCTTGTTAAAAATAAAGGAACTAGTTAGGAGACATCTCACAGTAGCCATTAAAATGGAGCAAATTACTAGGTTGAGCAATCAGAAGCTGTCAAGAAAGGTTAGCAAAAAGGAGTGTGAGGAAATCAACCATCCGGCAATTCATCGTGGGCCAAAACTAGCTCTAAAAGAAAACCAAGGAAAAAGAGGTATTGGTTTTACGAAGTCAAGACATTGCCTTTGTTTATAGCAATGAATACAGACTATAAGAGGTTGCTGATAAAGCATAAACAGATGAAATGATAAAGGATAAATCAATTGTTTTAATCACACTGGCACTCAGGCAAGATATAACGAGAACAACTAGTTAAAATTCCAAAAGATAATGCTACTCATTATCTTTTCTTTAGCTTTAATTTGTGTTCATAAGGGTCTGTGTAACGTATGTATCACCAGCCCCAGAAGTTGGTAAATTTCCACATTTTCACCTCAGTCTCTTCAAGCAGAATGCATGTGTCACCATCACATTTTTAAATGTTTTTTTTTATTTGTAGAAAAAGAAAATTGATCTTGAATTGCTTTCTCAACTGAGTTTCCACTAGTATTTCATTTGACTCCCAGTTCAGCCTCATGACTAACCCAGGTTGATTATTGCATAATTCATTGCTGAACCGATTAGCAAGTACTCTTTTCAGACTGTTGAGTGCTCATTGTTACAGGATTCAGTACTCAGAAGTTTGCCCTTGGGTTTGTTTTTATTTTTTTTTCTGTAACCTTCTTAATCTCAGCTTGGAATCCTGTGACTGTAGCCAACCAAGCTATCTAGTGTTCTAGAAAAGGCCACTGATGGCATGAAAGACAGGCAACCCGAAAGCATAGCATCTTGGCATTTGAGAAAATCCCAAAGGCAAAAGGCCACTCTTGCCTCCTGTGAAGCAGGCCATAAAAGAAATCTATCTCAGGCCTTCTTCGAAAGCAGGTCATAGGACTCTCATTCCAGAAATTGCCTCTCTATACCCAGAGGAAAGGAATGTCCCTGTCTACAATGACACTGGGACACAAAGAAGAATCTGAACAAACAGGCTTTGCTAAGTTCCCCCCAATGTATTACCATTAGATCGGATCCCCTTCATCCAATCATATTTCTGCACAGCTATACACTTCTTCATCAAACTTAGTATAAAAATACACAGGTCTCCTTGTTTCTACGGTTTTTCATTTTTGAAGCCTCTCATGTCATGCAAAACTTACATTAAATAAATTTATATGTTTTTCTCCATTTAATGTGTCTTTTGTCATAGGGGCCTCAGCTATGAACTTCCAGTACATGAGGAATAGATACTACTTTTTCTCCCTCCACCATCATCTCGAATTCGTATCTCATAGCAGATAGAATGTACCCTCCATGTTTTCCTTCTCGTGAGAAAAGTTAAAGTGCTATTGTCAAAGCACTGCTGGGAAAACCAGCCCAGGAAGGCTGTATTTCACCAAGAGCTCAACTTTGCTTCAAGTCATTGGAAACAATGATTTACCCTACTCATGAGATCAGGGTCAGGTCTTGGAGAAAGGAGAAGACAATGATAGGACCTCATACCTAAATAATGCTTACCAGATGCCAGGTACTGTTCTAAGTGCTTTACAAATATTAACTCCCTTAATCTTCCCCAAAGCCCTAGGAAGCAAATTATTATTGTGCCAAGAGGTTAGGTAACACAGCTGGTGAAGCTAGAACTATGAACCCTGCTGTCTGGCTTGAGAGTCTATGCCCCTAACCTCTGCTCTATGATGCTCTTAAGAAAATAGTGCTTCTTGGGCATCCTACTTGGTGAGGCTTGTGCTAAATGTTGTGTTTCTGTTTGCATAACTCTTCAAGGTAGCTTTTACAGACGGGGAAGTTGAGACTCAATGAGGGGAAATGAACCTGCCCAAAGTCATATAGTAAGTTGTATATGAGTAAGTTGTATTGAGCCAAATCCAGCTCAATCGGACCACAAACACACATTGCTTTACGATGTCAGAATTAAAGACAATCATTGGATTGTCATTCCACTAACATTCAATGATGAATGACATGAGAGAAAAAGATGAAAAGGGCAAGAGAGAAAGAGATCACGTGTATGCGCTGGATCATTTCTCTCCTAGCAGGTTAGAATTGGTAAGTTAAATTGGTTCAAGAGAAGATGAAGCAAAGTTTGAAAAATTTCCCAAAGGGTAAGAGTAGAGTCTACAGCCATATTATCCTGAATTTGCTTGATCTCTTCTGATCTCAGAAGCCACGCAAGGTTGGACCTGGTTAGATTTGGATGGGAGACCAAAGATAAGAGTGGTTATTAAGTGGGGTTCAAATACTATAAGTGGAGGAGAGGACATTCTGAAAATGAGAACTTTTGTGCGTAGGGGAATCTGAGATCTAAGAGGGCAGAGGCAGGTAAAGGATGAAAGATTTACTCGGAGATGTTCCCAAGAACAAGAAGGATTGGCTATAACTCTGACAGAAAATTGAGTTTTTACCATTCTCTGGGACAAATATTAGGGTCGTGTTGTTCATTGTGAAATATATTCCTCTCTACTATATTAGTAAAACAAACTAAACAGCAAGGAAGAAATGAGTACGCAAACTAATGATTAAGTAGTCCAAGATAGGAGGCAACGCTGCAGGGGTGCATGGGGACTGCCGCTGAACTGGGAAAAACCGGGGTCACATTCGTCTTTGTAAACCACACTACCGTGCTTCAGAGTCACTGGCTCTAGTAAATGTGCCTGGACTGAAAAATGGACCTCTCCCCCTTCCAGTAGCTACTGTACTAGGAGACAGTAACCCCAGCCTGTCTAAAAACAACAAGGTCAGTAACTATTGTCAACTTAACCAAAGACTGCATTTTCCCATCTTTTTTACCTTTAGCACTTGGCCTTTTCTTGTTTTTTAGTCCTGCGACTCTTAGAAGTTGTTATCTTTTTATAGACTCAACAGTTCAGGAGGGGCAACAATTCCATAGTTCATCAAAATGTAAGTTTCAAATATTATACAAAACTCCATGTTTTCTTCCTTGTCCTTTAGTATGGCCTAGTGCGTCACAGGCAGCAGTCAAAAACATCAGTGGAAATGGTGCCTATCTGTGAAAAATGCTTAGTATTTTGTTCACACCCATAAACAGAACAGGGGACGTCCAGGGCAAGTAATTTGAACCACTTAATCTCACACATGGAATATAAATGATAGTCGATCTGAACACCAAAGAGATGTTTCAAACTTTAAATGATGTGTACAAAGCACTGTGGACCCCCCCCCCGAGTGTTGTTCAATTTCTCCATTTTGAGACGATTGAAAATGAACATGATTGAAATATGAAAGTCATGTTTTTTTAAAACTTTCATTTTGCAAAGGTTAATTGACAAGCAGTTTGAGCAGAGGGGATGAGCTGCAAGTAAGTTTCCAATTACCAGAACTGGGACAAAGACTTAGCAGAATGTATGAAATATCTAAATCTTGAAATGCTAACGGAACTTTTATTTACTAGGCTAAGGAGTTAGCAGCATAGACGTGAAGGCATTATGACTCACTTTATAAATTTACAATTATCCATGTAAAGATAAGATGAATATCATGAGCTTAATTTCAGGAAAAAAATTCCTTAAATAAATGTTGCAAGAACTACTAATGACTAATAGGATAAGACTGCTTTTTCTATTAATAAAACAGGAAAACTGCACACGAGTACATTTGCACAGCTGTGTGAATCTCCATCTATTCATATATGGACACACACATGTAAATTCACTGCCAAATAGATAAGCAAAATGCAAGTGGTATGGCAATCTGGGGGAGAGTCTATCTTGCTGCAATTTTTAAATTTCTCAATCCATCAGTTAAATGTGGATTCAGGGCACAGACTCATATTTCCTTGTCAAATAAATTATGTCTTACATCAAAGACCACACAGATTTCTACTTAACAAAACAGGAGAATGTCTGAATAGACCATAAATGTGAAATATGCAAGAGAGCAAAATGAGACAGCCAATAAAATAAAAGATTTGTTAGTCAGCTAAAAACTATCTACAAAATGGTTCCACTGACAATCAGAACTGGTGATTAAAGAAATATTCTTTTAAACTGAGGCTAATTTTTTCCATGAGAAATGAGCTCCAGTGATGATGCAAAATGGCAACAAATCGCTATGCATAAACAGTTTTAATTAGACAACAAAGACTGAGATGGAACTGACATCCTTTTTGCTTGACTATTGAAACGTCACGTACACATAACATGGTAGCAGAGGAGAACAAGAAACGCGAAGTCTTTAAGAAATAAACCAGGTACCAAATTACTACCTAGTTATACATCTATGGGTCAATCTCTTTGTGATATCGACTTGACATTTTCCCCTCTGCAGGTAATTCATAGCAATTAATTCTCATTTGTAGATATGTTTTCTACTCTGACTTTCCCCCCACAGATAGCATTGAAAGATACAACTGCCCCCGTCTAGTGGCCGCTATTAAAGATGCTATTTGGTTTGCAAATTAAATTGTCAGTTGTTAGATTAGTACTATGCTAAAATGTAACAGAACATAACAAATTATAACATAAAAGAAAAATATTTTCAATCTTTCTTTAAAACAGCTTCACTATTGAACTTTTAGGTAACTATAACTTCTAAAGTACTTTGGATCATTCAGCTTTGTCCTGCAGGAGAGTGTTTGCAGGACAAAACACCACAGACTGGGTGGCTTAAATGACAAAAACTTATTTTCTCACAGTTCTGGAGGTTTAGAACTCCGAGATCAAGATGCTGGCAGGGTTGGTTTCTCCCAGGGCCTCTGTCCAGGGCACCTTCTTGCTGTGGCGGTGATCTCACCATGTCATTCCTCTGTGCACCCTGGTGCCTAGTGTCCATATCCTCTCATAAGGACACCAATTATACTGGGTTAGGGTCACCCTAATGGCCTCATTGTAGCATAACCCAGCATTCTGAAGGAGTGGAGGTTAGGGCTTCAACACATGAATTTGCAGAGGACACACAACGCAGCCCATAACTATATAAAATCATGTAGACACCTCCCAACATTTGAGGAGGATGATAGGATGGAACGCGCGCAGAAAGGTGGGAGTTACGGTGAGCAAGTCTAGAGCAGGAGGGCTGGTGTGCGTGGAGTCCTGGCACCTCGCTTATGCTTTCTTTCTGTCCTGGTTCTGCTGGCTTTCTCTTCTGCGCCAGCATCTTTACATCTTTGCGTTTTTTCTGCACCAGCATCAAAGCATCTTTGCCCTGAGTCAGGTGTCAACTTGCTTAAATTAATACTAAGTGAAAGTGAGTAAAAGGCTTAGCACTTTGAAGGGATAGACTGTATCTGCACAGAGAACTCAGTGATCCAAAAAGAATCGCTGGTTAATTGACTAGGCAGGGTACGAGATGGGGAGATGTGTTTCCCAGCTAGAACTTGAACCACTGGCTCAGGACTCCAGCTGGGTTACCCTTCCTTACTTTTCTCAGTGGCTCTGTGCTCTTCTGGATTGAAGAAAACCAAATAATGGGGTGGTTAGGGGGTGATTAATTTTTCCAAATAAGGATCGGGCACAATGGGGTGAGAGTGAGACAGGGGAAGGGAAGAGGGGGCAAGCAGCGCCCTATATTTTAAAGGGACCTGAAGACACTTGGAAAACTTGTCTCCAAATAAACAAAGTGTTATTCTATTCTCGTTTCGTTCTGTATTATAACTGTAATTTATGAAATTGTATGAATGCACTCATCAGGAGAGAATCATCTTTCCTTAACAGGATATTAGTGTTGAGAAAGACTGTCATCATGTGAAATCATCTCAGTAGGCTGCGTAACTAGCCATAGTACAGCTATAAACTTTAAGGAAAGAGAGGATGCAAATGTCTTTTCCCTCTTTCCCTTCTCTCCAAGTTGCGGGAAGGAGGTGTGAATCTGAGGGCATCTATGTAATTTAAGCCCTGGCATGGTGCCGAGTACAGCCCTCTGCTCTGTATTTAATAAATAGATGTTGTCAACTGACAACACCATTATAGAATAACATTTGTTTCTTCAGCAGCCAAATTCACCATAGCTGCATAGTTCCATTGTTCTTTAGGGCTCTCCCCTCCCTAAAATAATGGCTCACCAAGTAATCAAAAGGTGAAAGCACCTTTATCTGCATCTATCTTGCCTCCTTTAGTTCTTTGATTTGCAGGTACTGTGTCAGGTGACCATCAACCGACTGCCGTTGGCTCCCTGGGTACTCAGCAGCTCAGAGCCATTCTGGTTTTAACATATTAGAAGGCCTTTCATTGCAATCATCGATGCTTGTCAATTAGAAGAGATGTGGGTTGTGTTTTAATTGTTCAGAAATAACAGCATCCTGAGTGGCATTAGCCAGAAAGTCTCCCCTGAGCAAAGGTGACCCAGCTGGGGAAAATTAAGAGGCAGACTCAGCCATAAAATCAGGAAGTTAAGAATAGTGGAGCACCCCAGCCAAAAGATAATCATCTTCTTTGCCTAACTCTGAAATAAATCTCAAGAAGTGAGACCTAAGGTTGAAAAGGGTTATTTATTCTTTAAAAATACCTAGAAAATTAATGGTTCGAGCAAACAACGCTTTTATCAAAAAGGAGATGAGTGGTTGCTCTTATTTCTATGTGTATGATCTGTTATTGTGGAGTCTTCTATGCTCCAGTCCCCTCCATCTTCAAATCAGAATCCAAAACACATGCCGTCACCCAGAGAGAATGGCTCTTGAAGAATAACAAGTTAATGTTTTTCGTCCTTGTGTAATCACAAAGTAGTGTGAATATTCTTCAAAATAGAACCAGAAAAATATTATACATAAAGTTCACTGAAGGACTTTGCAGCTCAGGATGAAATCTAATCGATGGGATGTGACCTGTACAAATTCAATTTTCAAAGGGCGCCTATGAAGTTTAGGATTTCTAAATTAGAAATCTGAGTTCATAATTTTGTATTTTTCGCCTGCATTTTATACCAATTACAATTTACGTGTCATTTACTTTTAAAGTCAGTTAACATTGACTTTGTTCTTTGGGCTTTCTGGGCTAAATATACCCAGTGACTGAGTTACTAGCAGACGTTTTGAGTCAGTAATAAGACAATTACCTCCACTATTCTTTTTTGAACCTTAAAGATTTAAGTAGAGTTCATCTGGGTCTATTCCCTAACCCCTCCAAAATCACTAGTCCCTATAAAGTGGTATAATAGGAAAAGCCCTAGAATAAGCGATCAGGGTTCTGACGCTTGACTGCTTTTTGGATATTACTTCTTAGTGAGTAGAGTGAGGAGGCCTCTTGGACATCCAGAGCAGGGCTCTCGCTGAGATCTGCAGGTTCCCTATAAACAAAGCCATCGACAAGGAAACACGCGTGACGCCCATCGTCCTCTCTATGTTTCTCTACTCCTTACCCCCACAAATCTACCTCCTTAAATTCAAATGGAATGAAATATTGTCAATCTTCAGTCTTAATGATAACCATATCACCACTTAATCCTACCTTAAACAAATGAATAATTATTCAATCATCTTATATATAAAAGTATTTTGAAGCCTATATTTAGAAAGTCTTGGGATAAAAACTATCTCAAAGTCTGTGTGTTATGGGTATTTAGCAATATTTAGTATATAACATGCAAATTTTTATTTCCTACACCAATGAGCAGGCATTGCAATTTAACTAAAAAGTGAAGTGATATATGATCTTTTTGTAGACTGAAGCAGCATATGAATAAATAATTCATCAAGTGCGAATATTCTCTTAGAAATATGCATCTTAATCTACTCTAACAAGATTTGAACTTTTTCCCTTTACAAATATTTTACTAAAATATATGGAAAGGGAGATTTTTTTATTCCAAACAATTTATCTGAAGACTTTTCAGCGTTGCTTATGAAGAAAAACCACAATATCCATCTTTTGTATGGGGTGAGTCCTACCCTTATATAGTATTTTGCCTTTATTTTTCAACAAAATGAAAAGAAATGATGGCTCTTTAAATCTGAAAAGCTAGAATCATTTCTTAATTTATAGCATACTTACTCAAAGCTTTTATCCTAGCCCAAAAAAGAAGCCAAATGGCTAACATTAGATTGTCATTGCAATTTTCTCTGATGAAGTATTTAAGTGAGCTAAGCTGCTATTTACATGGCTCTATATTAAAGCCATCAGTAAACACATATTTTTCACCTCGAAGTGAATTACACTGAAAGGATGGAGAAGAGATCTGTCTGCAAAGGCTGGTTCATAAGCTGCCGAGCTAGAGTTGCTGGGAGGAGGCATCAACAAGGTGCTCACATCTCCACCAAAGCACCCTGAAGCCCAAGGCCTTTATTCTATTACAAGGGGACCTCCTCCTTAAGGAGAGGAATTATATCTTATTTCTTTTGTCATCCCAGTGTCTAACGTGTCTTTCCAAACATGTTCAATAAATCATAGGTGAATAAATAACTCATGGCCCAATCTTCTCATGTTGCAGACAATAAAAGAGAAACCAGTAAGAGCAATTGGTTGATGACTTGCTCCATCCAGTCAGTTAGGAGTAGGACAGGGTGAAAACTCAGACCTCTTGATTTTCACATTGTGGAAATCTCAGCTGGCAAGTTGAACCTAGGTGCCAAAGTATTGAAACTGCATTGAATATAGCTTGTGGCTCGTGATGACTGATTTATGTACTTTTTTATGAAGACACAGCCCTGAATATTACAAATGTATTAAATTATTATCTAGTCCATGGAGATATCTGGGATAAAAACCCATTGATTCAGAGCACAGTGGATTTGAATTCCAGCTCAGACACCAGCAGTGGCCTTGATAAGTTCTTTCATGTAATCCTCAGATCCTCTTCTCTAGAGTAGATTCTAATAGCAGCACTTCACAGGAGTTATAAGGACCAGACAAAATAAGAAATGTAGAACACAGAACCCAGGGCCTATCACTGGGTTATTAGCACAGCAATAATGTAAACTGATTCATAGGGATTTGTTGAATGAATTAAGAACTATATCCTACTAAAAACAATTTAAAATATGCATATAGGTGTGTGTAACTCTTTTAAAATATAATTTAATATGTACACACATTTATATTTTGTGATATCTATTTAAGTAAATATTCTGGGGAAAGTACAACAAAATATTAAGACAGTTGTCTCTAGTGGTACAACTTTTTAAAATCTGTATTTGCTTATGTTTTCTATGATAAGCATGAATAAAAATTTGTGTAATGTAGACTTACATTTTTACTTTTAAACATAAATATTGACTTTTTATTGATCTGGTTTAAATTTCATTGCTGATAATGCCAAAGTTATCGTAATTTTCCCCTGAAGTGTTCCTGAGTTTTTATTTTCAATTAACTTAATTAAATTTTGCATGTATTGATTTATTCTATTTAACATTTACCATGCGGCAGGCACTGTGCTTTGTAAATAGTAACTCAACTAAGAAGGAGAAATTATCCCCTCTTTGGAGAGAAAAAATAAGTAATTATGGAAGTAAGACATACCTAGAATTAAAAGGCGAGAGAAGAGGATAGTCTAACTTTTCTTTTTTAAAAACAGACTGATGAAAAAAGCAGATAAAATACGAATTCCCACAACTTGTTTTATTTACATACACGTAATTGCCACTAAAGTGATCTAAGTTAAATATATTCTGCTAAGCAATGAATCATTATTGTCTAAAAATTTAGACATGGTTTTATCAGGCATAATATTACACAGAGATAATCAAAACCCATGTAACTATGTAACAGCCTCCTAACATATTGCATTGTTTTCTTTCTGACCAAAACTACCAATTGCTATTATCTCAGTGAAATTTAAGCACATAATTACAAGTGTAATAAAAGGATTGAGAAATCGTTCTCATTATCTCCCCATCACCCTCTTCTCCGCACACACAAGTTCCCTGAAGCCAGCAGGCAGAGGCTCCATCGCTGTGGAGGTCACGGACGGGGCACAGCAGGGGTAGGACTCGAGCTGGTAGTCAATATGATATACTTCTAGAATCAGTATAATCACCCTGAATACCACAGGAACATCATGGTAATATATGACAGACTATCATTTTTCCTTACTATTTCTTACGTGGCTGTGATGACCATAACTCAACAACAAATGTGTCATAGCATCTCCAAAGAAGGGGGGGGCATATATCAGTGGGCTTGCGTATGTCTGTTCTGGGAACATATGATTTTTTTTCTAATATAAATCCAAACATATTCACAACCGTATTTGCCTCATGTGTATAAATGGCTACTTGTACATATCAGTGCCCCAAGAGCTAACCACACCCAATATGCCACATCTGTCACCTGAATGTTGAGCAATAGAAAGAAGGCCTTGGGCATATTCCAGCTGAAACATCTTAGGAAAGGGAAGAATCACACTGGTATTCCAGAACTGGGTGCTGCAGGACAGGCACTGTGACAAAGGTCAGTGGCCAGAGCCCAACCTGGGAGAGAGTCATTATTTTTCAGCCCTCCCCAGCATTTGCTTGGCATCGGGAGATGAGCTCATGCTTGATGAAACAACACAGCCAGCCTCAGTTGTCCTGCTTCTCCTTCTGACACACCAGGACTGACTTCAGGAAAAGCTAAATGTATGATACAGCTCGTGGCTGCCCTGGCAATTATTTTCAGACCAAGACAGAAGAGAGCTGAGAATTATGAAACCATCTCCTTCTGGAGATAAACCAAAGAAGCTTTTCCAACGTCATAGAAAAAAGTAGAAGGCCTTAGAAAAATGTTCTTAAATTTCTTTAGGAATCTCCTATACACTTGCTAGAAGACATCCCGAAGTTTGAAGGCCCCTGAGTCTGAACAGGGGCCTTCAAATAGAACAATAGCAATCAATGGAAAATAGAAGCTGAAAGGGTGATTAGAATTCACCCACACCACACCCAGCCCTCCAGCTCCCACTCCCTTACTGATAAGGAAACAAAGATCAGAAATGAATACCAAGTCTGACAGTGAATTTCAGGCAGAGCCAGGGTTAGAAACCCACTTGGATCCCACTGCAGCCTGCTGCTCTCCCAGGAGCCAGCCTGCAGACTCTTGGCCCAGCATTCCTCCCATGACAATAGGCTGACTCGCAGTAGGAACTAGGGAGCCTCTGAAGGTTTTTGAGCAAAGGAATGATCATCTGTGTTTCAGGAAGATCCATCTGGCAGTCCCATCTATACATTAGAATTGAAGGAGTATTAGCACAGCATGGCATCAGTCCAAGGCCAAGGGGATAGGAACTAAGGGAATAGAATGGAAGGGGCAAGATGCAAGAGATATTTCAAACCTGTCTGTTTACAAGCTTCCCGAAGGCACAGCCAGGGTGTTCCCAGGCCAAACACAGCACTTAGTGCAAAGGCACCCAGTAACTGCTCGCTAAATGAGCAAATGTAGTAAATAATTAGAAAACAAATGAATCCTTGACTGTTTAAAAGGAAGGGAAGGAGTCAAAAATTACTTCAAAGTTTATGGATTGCATGGCTGAGAGAATGTTGGAGAAATTGGTGGTTTGAGCATAGGAGAAAATGGAGGATTCCAGGTGGTCTGGGTGAGGGTGGGGAGCTGGAGGTTTCCTGGAACCCCTGATGTAGAAGTGACCCCTGAAGCCCTAGAACAGGTGAGAATGCTATCAAATTAGGAGACTAGAAAAAGGGCTGGAGACATCAGTGGGGTTAATCTGTGCAACTGTAGTGCATACCTGCCTGGGGTTATTTCAGGCTCATAATTCTCCACACCTGGATGACTGATAGAACCATGAAGTTGGCGTCTGACAAAAATAGGGGGCAAAGTTCCAGGCCCAAGCTCAATATCAGTGTGAAATTTTCAAACAGGAAGACCCAAATATATGTTTACCATAGCAATGAGAAGCTTTAAGCATATGAACTTGTCCAGAATTTTACAGCAAGGAAAACTTGAAAACAAAACCCCCAGATTTTCATTTTAATATCTGTATGAATTTTGAGTTTTGTGTCAAAGAAATATTTTAATTTTTAAATTCATTCCAGATGTGGAGAGCATCATAATCTTTTTGGTGACTGGACCAGGCAGGAGACATGCTGTCCCCTGTTCCTTGAGAGGCAGCTTTGCATACATCCAGTCTGCAGGTGCCCCATGAAGCGGTCACCTAACCACGTCTGCTGCTGGCCACAGCAACCTGCTCAGGACAGCTGACTGTTTTTCTGCTCCCTCAGCCCACCTGGACAATCAAATATGGGCCAGCTCTTTGAAATGGAAATATGAAAGTATATTCTGTAGTTACTTCTCAAGGTCATAGAATCCTATACCCACACAGATCAAGATTCATAGACCAAACGTGACCTTACATTGAACTAGTTAAATCCCCTTGGGGGAACCTGGAACCAAGTCTGACTCTTCCTCTAGGGAGAAAAGAAGGGCTATGTTTTTAGCCAAGTTGGTTTTCTAGGCTCTGAGGCTGAAAATGATGTTACGTGTGGGTCTTGTCCTCCTGCTATAAATGTGGGGCAAAGGGGTTTGAGAACTACAGATACAAGAGTAAATAGAATTACAAATGGGAAGTGAGACCTGAAAAAGTAGTAGAAGGTGACTGGACAATCTGTAGGGTGTGAAGGAGAAGGGATGGTGCCTACAGATCTTTGGGGTGAGTACTCCCCACAGTAACTTGGTCCTGCCATGTGTTAGGCCTCTCCACTTCCCTGAAGAGAGACTTTCTCCAACATTCTTATGGTATCGGAGTTGACTTTCACCACTGGTGGAAATGAGAGTCTTGAAATGAAAAGGAAAAATACAATAAGATGACAAGTATTAGCTAAGTGTATGGAACTGTGTGCTTATTATAAAGAAGAGTCTTATTAATATATATACCCAAAAAAACTGAATCCATCATCTTGCGTTGGTATGCATAAATGTATCTAGTTATATTTCAATTTTTTTCTATTTGCTCACTGTTCTTTTGATCCACCTACATTTTCTTTAAAAAATCATTCATTCCTTTGTTCACTATTTACTAAGTAAATATGTATTGTTTGTCCAATATGCATTGAAAACTATACAATAGTTCACAAAATTGCAGATCTTTCAAGAATAAATTTAATTTCCTACTAACAGGAATTCAGCTAATTTCAGCATTTATTATTTTTTTTTCCTAAAAACAATTCTACTTTCATAGGAGTTATTTCCCTTAAGCTGAGACTGTGTCCTTTCGGGGAAAGAAGAGAAAATAAAAAGTCTCTCCATCAGCTATCATCTAATAAAAAATAAATAAATAAATAAATAAATAAATAAATAAATAAATAAAAGTCTCTCCATCACGGTAACACTGGCATTTCACGTCATTCATCCTCAAAGTAAGTAACCTGTCCCTTTGGAATATTCAAAAATAATTTTAAAATCACTCTTGCTTATCTTTGCTTTTGACAGGAGTATGTTTATAATATCTTTATTTGCCCTGTTCAGTTTGCCTTGGATTTCAACGTTATTTAGTGTTTACACTCTTCAGGTTAAGTCTTCCCAGCCTCAATCCATGCCAGCTTCTTTCAGCACTTGACTAACCTGTGGGTAGTGATGTTACATTAAATTATTTTCAGCTTCATCTTTAATATGGTCAGCAGGCAGTATTTTCTGCAAAAGGCATTTACTCTTAACTGAAAGAAGAAAGCTAACGCCAGCTTCCTGTGGGCCAAGTCCCTTGTGAATTCCAAGAGGGAGAAAAAGGTTAATTGTTAACAGTTCCCTCCATGTGTCACTTACAACTCACCACTGGATTCCTTCAGTCTAACACCCTTTCAGCAGTAGCATTTAGCACATTGAGACCAGACCGAGCTTTTTATTGCATACTTCAATAAGATACAGGGTGAATTTAAAGAAGGAGATCTTTAAGATTTATCTGTGTGTTCTGGAATAAGAGTTCAATAATTCCTTTAATCCATGCTGTCATCTCCCTTGGCCTCTTGCTTTACTTTAGTCTTTTAACATCACACCTTATTTTAATAGCAATTATCAGAACCCATATACTAATTCAACATAACAAGACCTCTAATATGAGCCTAGAAGGAGCAAGGTATTGAGCCAGCCACCTATAGTGCACAACGATACCACATTTCACAGGCAGATAAACTGTTTCCATAACCACAAATTATCCATAATTCATCTTAAAAGATCTCTGACAACAAACCAAAGGAATTAATTGGATAAATTTTCCTTAAGAGGAAATTATCATCTTATCCTTTAACACGAGCTGAAGCAGTCAGTATACATAAAAACTTGCAAATGTACCACAGAACCGATTTAAATTTAGTAAACAGGGTCAGTAAAAGTAAAAGTCAGGCTTTAAATAGAATTCATGGATTCCAGATTTTTTTTCTGGGAACTGTAAAACTATAGATAGTTTTGATGATTATCTAAAGATGTCATAGATACAGAAGATTTTATAAAATTTCAAGAAATATCATTCTGTTGCTCTGTCCAGATAGATAGATAGATCTGTATGCCTATATCTGTATTTATCTGTATATGCCTGTAGATATACATATTCTTCAATACATTTAGTCCTTGGGAGAATTGTCATTGATTTTCAACTTCAAGAACCACAACATATAGGCTCCATTTTTAGGATGTTTGGGGTTAGAGCAACAGAATGATATTTCTTGAAATTGTATAAAATCTTCTGTATCTATGACATCTTTAGATAATCATCAAAAGACATCTGCACCTTTCAAGACTCAAAGACAATATAAATCATTACCATCTTAAAAGTAAAGCAACAGAATCATTTGCCCTTGTTTCACAATTTTATCCAAAACTTGACCTCTATACATTCTGTGTGGTTCATCTTGTATCTGAAGTAACAGCCATCTTTAGAATCATATACTTAGGATAATTTTGCAACTCAAAGGTTTTTTTGTTTAGAAATTCATTAGTCCATTATTTCTGTAACTGTCTTCCAAAGGATATCCGTGTACTTCAACATGTTAACAGGTATTTGAGAACAGTTTCTGGGTTCAAACAAAGTTTGAAAGGTTCCTTCTGGAGCAGCAGTTCTCAACCTGTGGGTCACGACGTCTTTGGGGGTCAAACAACCCTTTCACAGGGATCGCCTAAATACATCCTGTGTATCGGATATTTATATTATGATTCATAACAGTAGAAAAATTACAGTTATGAAGGAGCAATGAAAATAACTTTATGGTCGGGGCGCCACCACAACATGAGGAACTGTATTAAAGGGTCACGGCATTAGGAAGGTTGAAAACCACCGTTCTGGAGGTTCATAGTACATGTTAACATATTAAAGACTGAGAATATCTGGGGTAAAAAACAAAACCTACTGAAGGGTGGGCTTTTCTACTTTATTCTCTCACTATATTTTTACTTGTATAAAAAAAAATTGCATGTCACTTGTATAATAAACGAAGAAAGAGATCTCAAATAGGGTAGGGGAAAAGAAAAGAGTCAGGAAGATTTGATCAGTCCTAGTGAGAAGCAGAACTTCAAGGATTAAGAGATTTGTCTGAAGAGCATTTTTATGAAGTTTTGCAGTGTGGGATGCTATGTATCTCTTCCTTTGTGTTCTTAAGAATCACATTTCTTATCAGGGAAAGCAAAAGAAGAAAGGAAAGAAGGAGAAAAGGAGAGATAGAGGGAGGGATTAAGGGAGGAAGCAACCATTTAACTTGGTCTAACCCTGGTCTTCCAAAAACTATTTGACTGTAGAACCCTTTTTTTCAAAGAACATTTGTGAACACTAGAAGTATAATGGAAATCTTTAACTACCAGCTCCTAAGAAAGGAGAGGGACTTAATTTGTAACATTCGCCAATTTCCATGGTGTAAATACTCCCAACATGGCCTATTTTGAACTGCCACATGACGTCACTGGCTTGCAAGCTTCTGGCTCCCGTATACTATTCCTAGTGTTGCTTGGAGCAGAGTTTTGGAAGTGTTGAGCTTGTCTATCTTCTCCTCCTTCTCAATTCTCTCTCCTATACATATGGATTTGAAAAACAAACAAAGACCCAGAGAGGTTATGTGACTGTACAAATAATACAGCTATTCATATTTCAGTAAATATGGTATCTAACTCTAATTTTTAAATTCATTGATGATTCCATAATATCTAACATAAAAATTTAGCTGTATGAAAGGAAGTATAGTACTTTAACTTTGGGATTAGACCAACAGAATTATGTTTCTTAAAATTTCATAAAATCTTCTGTATCTATGATATCTTTAGAATTCAGTGATTAAAAAAGACCCTTCCCTTATAAATTTGACTGGCATACTGCTATTTTTTAGCTGCTCAACTTCTATGCCTGGAGAGTACATAATTTGGATAATATGTATATAATACCAATATCTCCTGAGAGTAATAAGAAACTTGGGCTCACTTTTTCATAAATATTTTCAAATCCTTTATTAAAAGAGGCCATATCATAATTTGGAATGTTATTATAAAGTTATTCAAGTCTTAAAATCTCTGGAATCTTGGTCTCACCTAGAGGTAACTCTCTGAGGTTAGAGAAAATACCATACTTAGAAACAAAGGAAAGTTCCCTGCCATTTACTTTACTGCTTTTGTTGTTCCGAGTTTTCCTACCAGGCCATAATTTATCTCATATTTTTTACTTACTTTATCATATTTTCAAAAGATAAGGATTTTTGAGATATTTGCATTTAAAACATAGAATTGTTTTTAGATATATCTATGCATGTATGTAAATACATTTGATTTTGATGGCAGAAGATACTACTTCCTTTGGTTCGAGATGAGAATATAAATTTGTTTATCGTTATCCTTTGAGAGTCATTATCCTTTGCAGCAAAGAAGTCATCATGAGCACTTCCATAAAAGGATTTGGTGTATAATCCCAGGCTCTTCCCTCACTGGCTTCCTACTGATCCCAGACAAGTCCTTTAATCTCTTATAACTTTGATTTCCTTATACACAAAAAGAATAGGGTAATAGTAATCTGTATTTCATGTGGCAGTTGGTCTTAGATACAGAGGTTTTGAGAACAGATCATTAAGTCTGTGAATTTCACCCTAACCTTTGGCGTTTTACAACATTTTGACTCTTTCATCAAAATCTTGGTGAAAAAGAGCTAAGGTTAAAATTCATTTTCTTTAAATCATCTATAGAATTAAATGATACAGATTATTCTGGCTTCTCATTAAGAATGGGTGCCAAAAAAAAAAAAAAAGAATGGGTGACAAGAGTTGACAACAGTAGATAGTTGGTATCTTGAAAGCTTAAGAATGGATTTGTATTGTCACTATAATTATTTAATGAGCAGCATCAATAAAAGGACAGTATTAAAAATAAAAACCTTACATAATTCAGTAAGGGGGTGGAGAAAGGAGCTTAAGAAAAGTGGAAGGAATGAGGGAGTTTCTGGAGCTCCCTGCTGGTTGGGACACTTTTCCTAGAGCCTCTGGCTAAACCACCCTTTACCTCTCAGGTATGCAATACCTGACATTGTTCCATAACCCATCCCTATAGTGAGGCATATCTGATTTTTCACAGATTCTAATGAAATTCTGCAACCTTTCAGTTTTTTAACTTTTCCTCCATCTCCATGTTTCTCTGTGGTTGCAAAGTGATTGGTCCCTTTGTATGCATCCTTCAAGAAAACAAATTCCTGATGGTTACCTAAGCTCTGCAGGGAAAATTCTGAACAAAACAGTTAACTATAGGTGCAAATGAGTCCTCCTAGGATTCTACCCTGTGATACATATTCATTGCTCCGTCCAACTCTACTCAAGTAAGTTCATCAAGCAGCCTGTGAGTGCAAGTACTTTACCAGAGAGATTTTGCTGAAAATCCCCAAAGTGATGTTATAGGAAGAAGAAAATTTGTAACTAATATTTAAACAAGACCTTACTGTTTACCCAGTATTTTCCCTCATGTTATCTCAGTCCTGACAATAACCCCCATGAGGTATATCACCCTCATATTTTGGATTTTAAAAAGTTGAGCTTTCATGAAGTTAAATACGTCAGTTGGAAGACTTAGGAAAGACTCTGGAATTCAAATACCAAATTCTGTACACCTTCCACAACATGATACCACATTAGCTCTTAGAAATGAACTTGACTCTTGTTCTTACTATTCAACTAGTTGCTGGTGCCAGCCAGAACCTTAATCCCAGGGAACTAGCAAAGGTCAAGTAAATATGCCGTCTCTGCAGATTTGTAATAGGCCTTTGACATTCCAATGCAGTGTTAATAAGGCCACAGGGCAGAGAGCATTTCCTCTATATTCAGACAATACAATCTCTGAATGATGCTTCCATGGCTTACTTGGGCAAGTTACTGAACATTTTAAAATCTCAGTTTTTAATCTGTACAATGGACATAATGATAGCACTTTATAGCATCATGGTGAGGATTAAATGGGTTTAAAAAGAAAAAGCACCTAGCCCATAGCAAGCACTCAATAAATGTCAGCTTTAAAAATTGTTTTTGTTTTTAATACTACCCGTCCTCCTGAGGTAACAAATGAAATAAATACACGTGAACATTCCGTAGTCATTACCAACTCTGACATAAAAAAGGACTATTGATAAATGGTACTAGAGTATTGAAAAGTATAGAGTATAAATTACATAGAAATAAAAATATGTATGAAGTTCAGTGCAGGAGGTTTAAATAGATGATCTCTAAAACTTCAGTCCAAAACTTCTGTGACCCTGTGACAATTTGGTACTGGTTATTAGGTATAATGAATTTACCATAGGCAATTACTCTGTTATCCTGCCTTTGAATCTCTTTTAACAAAAACTAGCCTAAAATTAAAATTAAGTATTCAAGTCAAGGCATACAACAGAATGTTTACATAACGCCCATCTCTGGGGGCTTAACTCTTCACTGCTGTCTGCAGAAATCTAAAAAGCCACCCCAGGCCACCAACTTAATTATATCCAGGATGCTCACCAGAGGTGAAAAGCCTCCTAGAACTGTTTTTCAATCATCATCTCTCCAACTGAGCCGGACTAGTGACACTAAAACCAGCAATTAAAAGCCTGAAGTTTAGAAATACATTCAGTTTCCCAAGTCTCCAAATGGCAAAGGTTAAGTGAATTATGTGGAGATAATTCGCCAAAGTCCCAAGGGAGGGTCCTGCGAACTTCAGATTGCTGGCCGTTTCAGTCTTATTCTTTCCTTCTCCACTGATCTGCTCTGGCTGTGGTCCCCCTAATGTAAACATCAGGAAAAGAAGAAAAGTCACAGACGGGAAATAAAAACCCTGCATGCAATATGTTTTCTAAGGGCAAGTCCCGTGATTAGTAAATTTGGTGTTTCTGTGACACCCAAGGCTTCTTCCTCTAGTTATTTTCAAGAATAATTGTAAGTGAATTTACACTCAACTCACGTTAAAAATCGGTGAGCCCTTTACTGTGTGGCTTTGGTACTTATATTAGGCCACTTCGCTGGACACCTGACTGCGGGAGACCATAATGGGACCAGCAACTCTCCTCCGGGCTGAATTAGAACCACCCATTACACCTCGAGTTGTGTGGTAACACCTCCACAGTGTTTCCAATTAACTTTGTAAGTTTTTAATCAGTGACAAATGCATCTTTGTAAATTCAATTTACCTTTTTATTGCCGCGCTATAAACCGTCTTGCAGCATTCCGGTGCGTGGTGAACATTTTACTTGCTACTGACATAAGACAGCTGTTGGACCTACAACAAAGGCTAAGCTTTATGAGTTACCTGAATTAGGAGGTAGGTGAAGTAATTAAACCCCAAAGAGAAAGAGGAGGGCAAGAGATAGCCCTCCGCCATCCGCACACACCCAGGGTAGGCAGGCGCTCCTGAAGGAACTCCAAAGCCGAAACATTCGAAATTAAAACCCAGAAAACTCCTTTCTGGTTTAAACTCACAAGATGTTGGAAGAGGTAGATAAGTGAAAAGGTCAGGCACATTTTGTTAATAAATCCATACAGCTATTTGTTTTTCTTTTTAACCAGATTCAAATGCATCCTGTTAAAGAGCCACGGGTGATTAGATCATAAATCTGAATGACCTTGAAGATGATGAAGGAAATGCTGCTCTGTAAAGCGATCATCGTGCTGCCAGTTCCATCATTTACACGTTTTTACAGGTGCAAGGAAGAGGTTTAATTTCAAATTGCTTGCGAGAATCGTTCAGAATAAAATATTACTTTATAAGATCTCCAGATAATAGAGGAAAGGAGCTAATGATACTACTGGAAGATGTGTTCTTATTTTTGTTTCTATCTTTGTTCCTAAAGTGAGGAGAAGCATTTTTATAAATGTTTGACCTCACTCTACATAATTCCAGGATTCTAGCTTCAGTTTTGTTTTTGCTTGCATATTATTAATGACGCATGGCCCTTGTCGCAAATTATCAGCTAATTGTAAGTAATATGGTCATGAGACATATCTTTTGTTACATATTTAATCAAAAGTCTGCATTTTTATACAAACAGCAAATTTATGGATGACATTTATGGCTTTTTTCCCCTAAAATACTGAAGAATTCTTTTGTCTTATTTTTAGATTTGTCGCTCAACCATGAAACATTTGACATTTGAGATGTAGATCTAAGTCTTGCTATTATCACAATGAAAATATTATAAATGTTATGATTTGTCAAGAGTTTTTAGACCCTTACATTATTCTAATTTATTCCCTTATTCATCAAACATTAAGTGCCTAATATCTGCTAGTGATAAATAGAGAATAAAGATGTGGCTCCTCTTCAGAAGATGAAAGTTATAAATGCAAAAAACAATTTCAGACCTATATTTATGCATCTTTTGTTTCATAGCTTTCTTTAGATTTTACGTTTTCAAAACTCAGCCACGACCTAAAACTTTTCATTGAATCTGTACATTGTTGCCATTTCTAAACCATAGGCTTAGCTTTCTTTGACCTTTTCTGAAGGGCATACTCTTTGAATGCTGTTTTGATTCTTCTGTATGTCTCATAGATGCTTCTGATAGCTTATGAATTCCTTATAATACATATACAAACTAGTCAAAATACAGCTTTGATTTTTCCTAACTCTATTTTCCCCCATTCTTCATCATACGTATTAAAGAAATAAGAAAATGCTTGGCAGATTTAGAATGTAGGAATTAGACATGAGAAGTTCCTTTTAAATTGCTATAAACTGATCATCAGTTTCTTACCATGCTCCTCTGGGTGCTCAGAAAAATATGACCAGACGAAGAGGAAGAGAAGTTTTAGTTGACAATACTGAGTTTATGTTCTTAATCCCTCAGTGTGATCGTTCCCTAATAGAAGGACCCTCTGATGACAGCCTTGTGATTTCCAGGATAGAAGGACTCAGTGCCCTGCCACAGCCTGGAAATTAATGGTAACCTTTGAGAGGTTACCAAGCCTTCCCCACCTCTGTGTTCAGCCTCACTCTAAGCCAGAGACCTTCCCAAAGGTGTAGAGAGAGATGAGAGGTGGCCTACAAGAACTCAGGTTTTCATGATTATTTCCCAAGATCTCATCTGACACCTCAGTGTGGCACCAGAACGTGCCTTAAAGATAGAGCAAACCAGAAGTTAGAATCCAAAGCTTTAGAGAAATGCCCAAGTATAGTGACTAAGCTACCATTTACTAAGAACATGAAATATTCAGGTATCAAGTTCATTACAAAAACTTATAATGGATGAGAAAGCTGAGTCTTGGGAATTTGCCTGGAATTAGAAAACTGTGGAGCTGAAACTCAAACTTAGACTGGTCAGCTCCCAAACCCACCCTCTTAACCATCTCATACAGTGCTAAGCTATGTTTAACAGAGATGATTCCCACCATTATAATTGTACACTGAAACTTAAAATCCCTTCTAAAATAGCAAAGAGATTCCCTATTTTTATTGCAAAATATGCCTCTATTTTAGAAAAGTAGATTAATCCCTACCCCCTCCTGGATTGTTTCAGTTTAAACTATCTTAGAGCCAAAGCCACTTTACCATAATTTATGCTTAGCTTTTTTAATAAAAGCCTTCTAATAATGTCTCTTGCATAAGGATTTTATAGTATTGAATATGATATGCAAATTGTTTCCATCAAACAAATCTAAAAGAAGGTTTGTGCATATACTATATTACTTAGTGATGTAGAACTCTAATTAGGCATCATTGGGAATTATCATTTTGGATTCTGGTCAGGGAACATTTTAAAAATCAATGAACATTGGAGACTTCACTTTCTCCCCACCCAAAAGGGGGGGAAAAAAAGATTAAAAACAAATTCCTTGGGTATCTTCAGGTATTCTCAGCACACTCACATCTGGTATTGTCTGCAACAGCTCAATCAATGGAGAAGAGTAATGTAATAATTGCTGCAACATTTTTTGTAATTCCTCATTGTGATAGCAACAGCATTTCAATAATATTCAGAGAGACTATTTATGGTGCTTAGAGTAAGAGGTTTCTGCCCTGTGTAGAATAACAAAATTCAGCAGATATTTAGCCCTTAGTCTGAAAAACCCTCAGTGAAAATAAAGAAGTATTTAAGCACTTAGCTTAAACTAAACTCATCAAATATTTTCTATGCCAGACAATAGTTACAGGACATTGAGCCACGGGGCATTTAAACAGGCAAAATAACACTTGATCACCATTAATTAATAAGAACCAGGGGGATAAAACATGGTATAGCCACACAATGGAAGACCATGTGATCGTTAAAATGAACAACAAAAAATGAAGCTCTTTGTAACATGAAAATAATCTCCAAGATATTTTGTTAAGTGAACAAAACAAAATATATCATAGTGTATATAGTAATCTACCTTTTCTGCATAAAGAAAGATAATTAAGAATATACATTTGCACTGACTTTTATATGCATAAGGAAATGCTGAAGGCCAAATCTAAAAGTTTTTACCTGGGTGTGTGTAGCAGGCAGGGGCACTGGGGTAAGGGAGGACACCAATGAACACAAGACGTTTACATATACAGCTTTTGAAACACCTAAATGTATTATTCAATAAATCAAATTAAAATTCGTTTAAGCAATGTGCCAACTATCAATAGGAACCAGTTACATAAATATAATAAATTCAAAAAATGGAATACTATGTGGCCATACAACAGGAAAAGGAAGCTCTTTATGCGCTGGAATGGGAAGCTCTCAGATGTGTCACTGTGTTTTAGAGAAAATCTATATGGAGAATAATGTCCTTAATATACCACTATTTTAGTGAATGGAGAAGGACTATCAATTTACGTTTGCTTACATATGATTAATTATCTCTAAAAGGACTTATAGGAAACAAATAACAGTGGTTGGTTACATTGAGGGGAACCACTATGTTATGTGGCCTGGGGGCGGAAGGGAGACTGTTCACTGAATACCCATTTATGCTCTTTTTTACCCACTTCAATGTATTATGTTTTTACAAATGTAAAATTCAAACTTGTAAGTCCTTTTTAAAACCCATATTTAATGATAATTACTGCTTTTTTTGTGAAGAAGGAAAAGAATGAATCAATAAATCAATCTCAGAGAAAGGATGAAAACCAGGCCCTCTTGAAGTTGAAGCTATGTAAGTCAACTCTTGAACAAGACCTAATTTATCAAACTATCTAATTTATCTAATTTATCAAACTACTAATCCAACTACAATCAAATTGCTAATATTACTTTTTGCTCTTTACTACATTAGTTGGACTGCAGTGTATCACCATTGATTCAAACTTAATAAAAATTAACTGGATTTATTTCTTCACCGACATATAAATAAATGTCACGTTGTCTACTTCCAACCCCATCCTCCACTGCAAGAAGGGATAAATGGATAGGGTCTACATAATTTAAGTTTTACTTGTTCATTATCACTTTCAAACTATTTATGCATTTCAAGGAGCTGCTTTCCTTTTCTTTATGTGTCAGTCATGCATATCAGCAAGACTCCAAAGAAACTAGCCTATGAAAAATCAGCTCTAAACCAAGTGCCTTATAGGGTTATCTTTCCTTGTGCAGATTCTAACAGTTGTAAAGCACCCACTTCCATATCATAGTGAGAAGATCACAAGCTTATATGCCCATCTGGGATTTAATCCTGATCGTGCCATTTATAGCCACATGTCCAGGAACAAATCATTTACCCCTCTTTGAGCCTCAGTTTTCCTTCTCTATAAAATGGGAATGAGAATGCCTCTTCACAGGAGTGTCATGTTAATCAAATAGGTATATTAGAGTATTAAAGTATTTAGTTCAGTGCCTGATACTGTGGTGACCAATTGTCCTGGTTTGTCCAATGCTCACTCATTTAGCCCTGCAAATCTTGGCACCTAGAAAACCCCCCAGTCCCAGGCAGACCAGGACAGTTAATCACCCTCTCTGGTACACAAGTAATACTCAGTTTATAGTCAATGAGGTGACTTTCAAGGGGGAATTTTGAGTTGACAGACTAGGGAAAGCAATAGTATCAGCAGTAGATGACTTTTATGTTTCTTAAAGTACTTCCGTAAGAAGAATATAAAAAAGTGAGTTCTGAAACTTTTAGGTAATGGAAGCACAGGACAGGCAGGGAAAGTTAACTGATTAGGCTTGGGAGCCACATGGCCTGAGTTTAGTTTTGGTTCCGCCCAATGACCAACTCTGTGGCTGATCTCAGCACCACATCATCAATAAATAAGTTCAGACTCTTTCCTACCTCTAAAATTTTACTTTTGGAATAATATTCTCAAATGATGAGAGAAATTCCTGAACACCCCCAAAAGGAGATGAAAAAGCAGACAGACTACAAAGATAGGGCACCCAGATTGCCAAGGTCCGAAGAATATAGAGGCCATGGATAATGAGGGGGAAGAAAGAGATGATGAGAACCTGTAGTGGAAACAGTGGGGCCAAGGAAAAGTTTCAATAGCAAAGGAAGATCTGAACGCATTTATAAATATATGAAAAATTAGCAGCAGAGGGGGAACAGAGGGAGAAAGGTGCCCTTTGAAAATGAATCAGGAACTTCTTTCCAGACTACTTACTTATAGGAAGGAAAGAAAATTTTAGAGACAGTGAAGATAGGCAAAGGAATTTAAATTTGATGGTCTTCATCTACAGCAGGACTTTTCCACTGTTTTTATATCTCAGGGCATGCTTGAACCTACAGTTAAACTTTCGAGGCACACTTAAATTACATTGATCAAAAATAAAAGAGAATAAAAAGAATATGCCTACTGTTGAACTTCTTTCAAAATTAAGGTAACAAATAGTCTTTAAAATTTTTTACAGCACATCTGAGATCCTCTCAAGGCACACCAGTGTGTCACAGTACACCAGTTGGAAATCACTGGTCTACAGCGTAAAATAACAGTCACAGCCATCACGCCCTCCTTTCAGCTAATTTACTTATCACCTCCATTTGATACATTATCTTCAGTCTTCTGTACCAAGGACAGGGGTGCTCAATTAATGGAATGGGATAATTAACTTGATCTTGTGGTTAACTGAAGGTTTGTTGATAGTTTCAAACAAATTCTGCCCTGTTGCAACTCTTGAGCCTGAATTTTGCAAACTATATTAGTCTACTCTCCTTTCTTGACAATGAAACTGTAAAAACTGAGCTCTTCTTAAAAAAATAGAATTTATTGGATTTTTTTAATAAAATATTTTTTAAGAAAAAAAACTGTCAATTATAGAAAACATGGAAAATAATGAAAAGGATGAAGAGGTAAAATTCTCAGCCCACGGCCCAAACGCTATCATCTTGGGGCCAGTATTTCCTTCTAGTTTCTTTCTAGGCATTTTTTATGGTTATGGCATTATGTGAATAGTAAATATCACAGTTGGCGTTATTTTCATTTACCTGTGGAAAACAGAAATTTTCTCAAATTACAACAAATTCTTATAAAAGTTTGCTCACATGCATCATTTTAACATCTTCATTCCATGCTGAGGCTATAGCATAAATCTCTTAGCCACACCTTATTTGGCCATTTAGGTTGTCTGTAATTTTTCACTATTATACGTAATGTGGCAATGTGCAACTTTGTGCACAAAGGGGTTTTCTAGCTCATTTAGGGTAATTTTCTTAACTCTGATTTCCCAGAAACATAGTTCCTTTTCTAAAACAACTCTGCTGAGTACAGTTTCCATACTATGTGATTTACCCATTTTAAAGTGTATGATTCTATGGGGCTTAGTACATTGGTCTCTACAAAAGTTTAGGGACAAATTATATGTCATGGGTCACTACAAAAGTTTTGAGACAGGCTGTGTTACGGTCCATTATTTCACTTCCAAGACACACAATCAACAGCGTCCTTTCTCATTCAACTTGCTCAGTTTATCAGTGTTGCTGGGAGGGTTTCATTTGTCTCCATCCATGTGGAGTTTATGTTTCTTGATGTTTGTGTGTCTCGAAACTTTCGTAATGGCCCACATATATTCATAGATAGGCACAACCATCATTACAGTCAATTTTGAAGAATTTTCAAAAAGAAACTCTATACCCTTTAGCTATCACTACCTCATCCCCTCCCTCAACCCCCTCTTCCCACTGGCCCTAGGTAACCAATAGTCTGTTTTCTGTCTCTATAACTTTCTCTGTTGTTGGTATTTTGCATGAATGAAATCAATAATATACATACGTGGTCTTTTGCAACTGACTTCTTTCAGACATAGCATAACGTCTCCAGGGTTCTTCTGTGTCAGAGCATGTGTCAGTACTTGATTCCCTTCTATAACCGAGTAATGTTCCATTCTATGGATATAACACATTTTGTTTATCCACTTGTCAGTTGACGGACACTGGGGCCTTTTCCCACACTTTGACTATTGTGAATAATGCTCTATGAACATTTCAGTATGAGTTTCTATGTGGACATATGTTTTCATTTCTCTTGGGTATAGACCTAGAAATGAAATTGCTGGGTCATAGGACCAGAAATGTGATTCTTGCTTCAAAGAGTTTGGACACTTTGAAGTCTCTTAACATGTATCTCCAAATTGCTTTTCAAAAAGTGTTTTGAATTGAGTTTTCATCCTGATTGAAGACTTTATTATTGCTTGAAGTCAATTGGTTCTCAGGGAGCAATGATGTTACAAGTAAAAGCTTAGGATAGTGCTATCCCATGGAAATGTAATACAAATCATATAGTTAATTTTAATTTTTCTAGTAGCTGCATATTTAAAAAGTAGCAAGAACTAGGTGAGGTTAATTTTAATAATATATTCTATTGAACCTAATATATCTAAAATGCTATCTTTTCAACCTGTAATTAATACAATAATTTGAATGAGATTTTTGCATTCTTATTTGAATTCCATTTCTGAAATACATTAGCACATCTCAGTTTGACTTGGTCACATTTAACCGCACACGACTGGTGGCTACCATATTGGAAAGTGCCAGTCTAGGAATCTGACTAACTAGACCTCTTTGGAAGGTACTAGAAAGTTTTTAGAACATATCCTTACCTCTCTTCTTCAGTGCTGCCCATGCAGGTGGCAGCCACCTCCTATTCAGCATCTTGGCCACCCTCAGACCCCTTGTGAAGCCCAAGATCATCAGAAAGAGGACTAAGAAGTTTATTGGGCACCAGTCAGGCAATATGTCAAAATTAAGCGTAACGGGTGGAAAGCCAGAGGTATTGACAGCAGGGTTTGGGGAAGTGGTTATGAGAGCAAGAAAAAAACAAAGCTCATGCTGCCCAGTGGTTTCTGCAAGTCCCTCATCCACAGCGTCAAGGAGCTGGAAACTTTGCTGATGTGCAACAGATCTTATTGTGTGGAGATTGCTCACAACTACTCTTCCAAGAACTCCTCTGCCTCTGTGGACAGAGCAGCCCAGCTGATGACCATAAGAGTCCCCAGTCCCAATGTCAGGCTGTGCAGTGAAGAAAATGGACAGACAGCTCATGTGCACATTTTATTCCAATAAATAAATAAAATATATCCTCACATATATTTCCCCTTTTTACCTTCCTCTTTTTAATAAAAAGTAAAGAAAGAACATTTAGCTAACAGAAGTTTCCTTTTAGGTACAAGAATGCTTAAATAAATGCCTTTTGCTTTCATGCACTAGTTCATATCTCTACCTGATGAATGACAATGTATAATGTGTGACGAAAGTCAGTTTCCAAACATCCACTCTTTTTTCCTGGTTAACTCGGGCAGAGCCTGGAGCTGTTCTTGTTTCTTGAACCTATGTGATTGTGCTGAATGCTAAACACCAAGGCTAACATTCCCCAAATTGGTGAGTAATTTATTTTATTGAGACTTTAATGGTAAAGTAAACAGAAAATAAAAAAAAGGCAAGACATAGATTTCATTGTGCTTTGGTGGTGAAAACCATGTTTTCCAATTTATTCTTCACACAATAAAACCAATACAACAAATTTGAGCTGAGATCCTATATAGTCCCAGGACACAACAATCCATCTCTGTTGTATGGCAACTTCCTGCCACGCATAATTATTTCTAAAAGCATTATCAGGTCAGAGATGAAGCAGAGCATGGGGGAAGAGTCCATGGTGACCGCAGGCAGATTTTTTTATTTTTACTACCAGGAATCAGTTGGATAGTTATTACCACCTGGTGCGGCTAATGAGTCTAGTCGGGGAAACCAAGCCGCAAAGCAGCAGACTGCACCTCAGTCCAGGTCTGAGGGAGTCTTTGGGGGTCTGCCAAGCATCTGAAAGTACATTTTAAGGTGTTTTGCCTATTACAGAAATCGAACCCTTAGGTTTTTTTTATTATTATTAAATCATAGCTCTGTACATTAATGCAATCATGGGGTGCAATGTGCTGGTTTTACATACAATTTGAAATGCTTTCATCACACTGGTCAGCATAGCCTTCACGGCACTTTCTTAGTTATTGTATTAAGACATTTATATTCTACACCTAGTAAATTTCACATGTACCCTTGTTTTAAAAGAAACACGTTGCTTAGAAAGCATTATCTATTGCTGATCATTGGTAATCCCACAAACCTAATATTTCACTGTGCTTGTCACGTAACTTAAAAAGCTTAAGCATATCTTATGCATTAAAAAAAAATTTTTATAGTATTTTGGAGGAAGTAGACCATCTCTTCCTAAAAATATTTCTACTACTAATTTGAATTGCTCCCATGCAACCTAAATAAAGAGATAGCAGAGTATAGACTTCAGTCTGATGTCCAGAGAGGCCTGGATTCCAATTTGAGTCCTACTATTTACCACCCTTTTGACCTGAAGCAAATGATTTTTCTGTGTATAAGATCTCTTTCCTGAAAATAGGAACAATGAGACTTATTTTAAGAATCAAAGGAGGGAAGGGTTGCGTGGCGCTGAGCAGAATGCCTGTCACTACAGTTTTGTTGTGTTTTCATTATTACAGACAGTTCGTGTATTCCAAGCTTTAACAGCATAAAGAATAGCAAATAAAAACTCCAGGAATGAGCAAACCATCAAGCATCAATTATTATCTTACCCAGATGCTATTCTGTAAAAAAGGAGATCATGGCCATTCCACAAGTTGGGAGAACTAGGGGAAAGAGGTCTGGAGTGATAAGAAGATAAAACAGAAGGAAAAGTGAAAGCAACATAGTTACCAAAAAAGATGCTTTCCCAATACATCCCATAGGATGTTAACTGATTCAGCGCACACTTATTGAGTGCTAACTGCATGCAAGACACTGTGCTAGGTACTGGGGCTATAAAGATTAGACACACATATTTCCTGCCTTGAATTATCTTAAAGCAGAGTGTTACCTTATTATGTACCTACCACCTTGCCATGTAGTCCCTGACCTGCTTACCTGCCTTAGGGTCTTATTATGAACAGGTGTGCTTTTTCACATTTGTACCTCAGTGCTTAGCACAGTCTTTGGCTCCTAATAGATACTCAATAAATGTTTCCAAAGTGAATTCCTTATCATGAAGGAGGGCATCAATCATTGTTGACTTTCCAACTGTGCTATACATAAGCTCCTGGAAGGCAAACACGTGCTTGTAAATTTCCTGATACCAGGGAAGGGGTGCTTTTGACATCAGTTATGCCAATATTAAAATACTGTAGCATTGTTAAAGTGAGAGTTGCCATGTAATATTAAAATGTGGTTATTGCGGTCTCAATTTTCAATAGGTTCCTGTAGTCACAGGTGCATAAAATACACAAACATTGTACTGCATTGTTATTTCTCATTAAGCAGAATAAAGCAATGTGAAATAAAGCTCTCTGAAAAGTAAATAGGCTATTTTTCTTGAAGTTTGGAAAATCTATTTGAAAGTCTATAAAGAAGCTTTTTGATGAGTCATAAACGCTGGAATGCATGATTTGTTTTCCATTTAGATTAACTTACTCTATTCTTCTATTAAAATAAATTAGAAAATGTAGATAATTGTGTTTAAATAAGGAAAAACTGATTACACAATATGTGTATGTTTTCCAGTTCTCAAGTGGATGTAATGTAGTCCACAGAGAGCAGTTTATACTGTTGTAGTGTATTTGATAAAATTATGTTTTGAGATCATGCTTTCTGATGTCCCGTGGAATAGATTGTGCACCATTATATTATTACTGAACTTTACTGGATTGTGAAAGTTTGCAGAGGCAGGCTTCAGGAGTTCCTATTCTATTAAAGCTGAACATAATCAGTAGTCTGGAATCAAACTCTAATCTACAGCCTAATCCACCATGATGACTTTCCATTAATCTGAGATGAGTTTTTATTTCTTTATTAGGAGCTAACTGTGCAAACACAAAAGAAGAAGCAAAGCCATTTTGGCACGATTTAATTCTCAGGGCTCCCTCTGCTGGTAGTGAAAGATGGCAAATTTACAGAGAGCTTGAGAACACGGATCATACCACTATTACCACAATTTTATCATTTATATCAGGGTTAAATTTGTTGTTGGGCACTTATGTAGTAAAACCAATGTTTTGGTTTACAGCTAGCCAGTTTTCCCATTAAAGATTAAGTGATATTTTTGTGGTTGAATTAATTAGTCTTTTCATCACAGAAAATTGAGCCATTTTGTATTTAGAATAAATATTTGCCAGAGTTATACAGAGTAATTTGTAATATCACTTATACAAATGATTACCAACAGCTCACATAAACAAAATGGGACACTTAATAGAGTGAAGATTTAGTAGTGACCCAAACTACTTCATTCTCCTCATATACTTATGCTGTGATGCCTATGCTACATAAATACATACCCCATAGACCATCCGATAAAAAAAGTACTTTCTCAGACATAATTCCCAACATACTTTCTCAACATAATATATATATTACATAAAAACTGGAGGAAACATATTAAAAGCAGAATGCTTCAAGAGTACCCATGTTATGAATGTTCTTCTAACCCTTGAAACAGAGCAGAGATTATTATCCCCATTTGACAAATACAGATACAGAGGTCAGAGATGTTAAACGATTGGCCCAAATTTGCGCGCTCATTAGTGGAAAAGAACATTGGACTCTTCCAACAAGGCTCAGAAGCCTCTGTCTCTTGAGAACTATTTAATTGAAAGGCATCTAGACAATTATTTAAATGCTCTAGTATTTTATTAATCATGTTGTTTTGGATTGCCTGTCTTTAATTTTACTTCACAAGCCTCTATTCAGACCAATCTCAATGAACTCAAATCTTTGGAAAGCTGTAGACAATTTTCAACTAAGTGTCCTGGCAATCAATGAGAAGACAGAGAACATAAGGAAGAACCAGCCAGGGATTGGGGAAAGCTCTCGCCAGGATCCTAAGAGACTCTAACTAGTGCTCAGCTAAAATTGTGCAAATGGAGGCGATGCCCGTGCTTGAGACTCTGTGATCCAAATAGTATCACTGTAGCATCATCTACCATGTTGGTGCTGAGAAGGTGGGCCTTATTCTCAAAATTCCCAGTTCCAAGATCATTGGGGAAGTGATGAGAGATCTCTGGTTGTATAGTACTATAACTGGGTTCTAATGGGATCAGTCTCGGGATAAAAACAAATGAATACTCCAGTTCCCAGGAATCACCCTGACCTATAAGCAGAGAGTCTTTTGAAACCATATCATGAACTTAGGTTCTTTCCATGCATAAGTGAACAACCTTTTAGCAAAATGTAATGACAGTGTTGAGACCAAAGATTCGGGTCTAACTAACAATCCTCAGTGAAATAGGTTTGATGGTTTCAGTTCAGTGCATATCATGAAAGCACTCTGGCACAATTGATAGGATGTTCATGAGGAGGTAATATACAGATCCACAGATTAAATTACACTTCACCCCAAGAGATATTTATAGGGGTGATCTATCAAGGTCACAGGGAAGAGCAGTGACATGAAAGTAAGAATGCTCAAGCTCGGCCTGTAAGCTGGAACATAAAGACACCTGCAATTTTATCTTTGTAAACTATTACAATTGACAACTTTTCATTAAAAATGTTTTAGTACCGAAATCAGTTCTAAAGATTTATACTTGTTTTTCATATTGAATAAAAATTCAAAACTGCATCAACTTATTTTGTTATAGAAGAGATACTACCTATATCTTAAAATATGATATATGAACTTACTGTTTCCATAGTAAAAAGTCAATTTTTTATTATAAAATAGATGCCACTTATATCGTAAACTGAACACCAGAAATATGAAATTATTATGTTTTTCAGCCATAAAATCTACTCAATTGCAAAAATATATTCTTTTTTCTGGATAGATGTTTTAGTAAACATTTTGCCTCTATAAAGCCTTTCACAAGGTCGACTCAATTTCAACTACATTTCAATGTAGGTAACACAGATGGATGAAATTGTCTTGTTCTACTCCACAAATTCTATTTCGAAAACTCTTAATTGTGATGAACTCCGGTCCACCTGACCTTTAGGCTTAACATTAAAAAATTATATTATTTTCTTGGTTTTGTCAACAATTCAAAACATAGACTTTGCAGTGTTTTCAAAAGTACAGTAACAGTTTATTTAACTATATCTCATATATATGATTACTTCGTTTTTCAGTCTACAGCAACTAAGGAACCAGAAGAAAAATCAAAGGCATCTAAGAAATAAAAGTAAGTCAGGTTGGCTGAGCACAGTGGCTCCTGCCTAGAATGCTAGCACTGTGGGAGGGAGAGGCAGGATGATCACTTGAACCCTTAAGTTGAGGTTGCTGTGAGCTAGGCTGAAACCACAGCACTCTAGCCTGGGAAACAGAGTGAGACTGTGTCTCAAAAAAAAAAAAAAAGAAAGAAAGAAAGATCAAAGGTCATCCACTTTGTGAGAAATTTCTTTGGTCTTTCACTTATAATTCTATTTACTCTTTTTTTTGAGACAGAGTCTCACTATGTCACCCTCGGTAGAGTGCCATGGCATCACAGCTCACAGCAACCTTAAACTCTTGGGCTGAAGCAATTCTCTTGCCTCAGGCTCCCAAGTAGCTGGGACTACAGGCACCTGCCACAATGCCCAGCTATTTTTTTGTTGTTGTTACAGTTGTCATTGTTTAGCTGGCCCAGGTCGGGTTTGAACCCACCGACCTCGGTGCATGTGGCTGGCGCTGTAACCACTGTGCTACAGGCACCGAGTCTCTATTTACTCTTATTTTTATACACATGTCAACAAACTTGGTTAGCTTGGAAAAAAAATAATACAAAAGCATTGCTACAGATGAGCATCCTGGCATTAAAAATAGCATCTTGGTCCAGCACAGTGGCTCACACCTGTAATCCCAGGACTTTAGGAGGCTGAGACAGGAGGGTCACTTGAGCCCAGGAGTTCCAAGTTATACAGAGCCATGATGAGGTCATTGCACTCAGCCTGGGTGACAGAGAGAGTGTTGTCTATAAATAAATAAACATATGGGCAAGCCTTTTTTGTATACCAGATGCAAATCAAATTATTGCTCAGGTCTGGAAAATGGGAGAAGTGCAGAATTATAAAGCACATACACAAAAATTGGTCTCTTGTCTAGTCATAATATCAACAAGCAAGATTGAAAAGTACATTTTATAATCTCAATGCATAATAAGAGGAAGAGTCTGCATTGTCTTCTAACCCCACAAAAGAGTGTTCACTCAATCACTTGGCTCAGACTCTGGACTGTCACTAGGGAGGGGAGGACAGGTCTCTTCCTCCATGCCTGAATGCAAAGCTATCTTCAGAGGCCCAGAAGGGTCCCAGCAGGGAGAGGCCAGAGCTGGCAGCTAATATAACCAATATTTACCTATCGATAGAAGGCCACCTTCACAGGATCTCCACGAAGGTCTCTTCTGCTCTTCTTACTTGGAAGCACAGGGAAGCTGTGCTCCCTTCTTCTGGGCAGCATCCAGCAGGGGGGCACTGTTAAGGTAGACTCACACACGAGCAGGAAATAGAGACTTGGAGGATGCAGACTTTGTAACTAATTGTCCTCCCAAAATGATAAATCACGATCTAGACGGAAGGCCATATCAAATATGTTCTGCCGATCAACTTTCCAATGCTGAACTGAAGTCTCGTCTCTCTCCATAAATATAATCTTGATTTGATGAGTTCATAGTTCCTGTGTTAATTTTGGTTCTCTTCCAAAATGCTGAGCCCCACAACAAGAGTGGGAATATTTTACAAAGACAGTATCCTAAGAGAAATTTCTAATTTTGAGTATCTTTGAATGAATATTTGAAAACTCACAGAGATTATTTAGAGAATCTCATAGTGATCGTTAGAAACAGCGTTCTCAATCTTTCAGTATGAGGATCCCTTGCTGAAAGTCCTTAAAGTGTTAGTGTCTGCTGATTAGGAAGCTAGATACTGATAAAAAGCCACTGTCAGTTTAATGATTAATTTAATTTTAAATTAACTGGCAATTAATTAATCACAACATCTCTTATATATTTGGAAAGTAGCAGTATATGTGTGTACAGTATCTAAACACTTCATAAACCGTTTTCAGTAACTTCAAGGACTCTCAGATACTAAGATCCATGGACTAGAAACTACTTTAGAATAGCTAAACTTGTGAAAATGATAAGTAATTGAAGAATCTGAGCATTTTGAATGTGGGCATGCATTTAGTTTGGCAGAAACCTGAAAACAGACCAAATAAGTTCTCCCCACTCCTTTTTTAACATCAAGTACATTTTGAACTTGAATAGAATAGAATAAAAAAATAAACAGAAAAATAAATACTTGACTGGCATTGAAATAAAAGAGACTTTACATTGTGACACAGGAAGGATGTCGTTAAAAACTAATCCTTGCCCCCCAAAAGTTTAATTTTTCTTTTATTCTGGGGGGGGAAGGAAAAGCAGAATCATACACAAGATGACCTGGTAACAGAATTGCATGGTGGCTAAAAGCCCAGTTTTCAGAACTGGGTTTGAAACGAGGCTGTAGCCCTGCACATATGTGGGATCTCAATACATTTCTCTACACATCATCTTCAAGTGTGAAATAGGAATAGAACTTCCTTCCCAAAATGGTGATAAGGACTGAATGAAGTGATTGTAAATTGCTTGGTGCATAGTAAAAGCTCAAGAAATGGTGGCCATCATTTTTATTGGGAAGTTTTATTAGGAAATTTTAGTAAGGGTTATGTTTACAGAGCTAATCTTTTTAGAATACATAAAGAAAGGATAAATTTCAGGTGGATCTAAATGTTAGTTCTTCAAAATACAAAGGTAGTGCAGGCAGGTAGGTATCCTCATTCCACTTGAGTCAACCCCAGCAGATGAGAGAAGAAGACAGAATTTTTATCATTATTTATTTTGTGCTAGGACTTTTTGCAGAAGCCATGAGCACCAGTGTCTGTACTCCTGGTAATAGAGATGCCACTTGCAGAAGAGTTAGATCAATTTCTAGTAATGTTGAGGGAAAATGCCCATGAACGTAACAGAATGTCTGTGACAAGCAGGGGTTACCACAGACACACGGCATTTGGACCTTCTTATTGTTTGAGCAAAATGTATAAGCTTCATTCATGAAGAGAAGCTAGATTTCCACATTTCCATAGGCATTACATATATTCCACTGCTAGGGTTAGAGATTATTTATTATCAAAAAGGATCTTAGATGAATTCATATGCCAACATTGCATTGTACTTGGCCTTTTATAGAACATTAATTCCCTTCTACCCACCATTTCAAAAGAACAGTCGAAAAAACACAAATCACAAATATGTTGTGCCTTTAAGATGGAAAATCAAATTTCTGCTTCTCATTCTTGTGTAATTCTGAATATCATACGTTTCTTTTACCTTGCCAATAAATAGATATAAAGATCTCTTTCTCCATTTTTGTGGGGCTGTTACGGGGGAGATGGAATTGCAACTCACAATTTCCTTTTTTCTTGAAACTTACTCAAATACTCAGGAGCCAAACATTTTAGCTTCACTTGAAATAAGGATTGTAATACCAAGAAAGTGTCTTTGGCCCTTTGGGGACTTTTTTGAAGTCTGCAGAAAATCGTGCTGATAGCACCTGAAGGATCAGGAGGGGATAGTTCAATTACAGTAGGGAAGTGCTGCAAAGAAGATCCGCACATAATTCTCACAGTGCTCATTACCTCTGGCTTTCTGCCTTAGCAACTGCCATGTACTACATCAAGCGTGTAAATGTTCTATGCAGAATGCTTTTTTGTCACAGCCTTTAGCCACCTGGGGCACAGACAGGGCTAAGAGAAAGTTAGCATAAGACATCCGGGACCCAGTTCCCTAACTTTTCAAAGTGTTGAGGTTTCAATTGTGAAACAAATGATGAATAAAATTGTCTAGATGTACTCTTGTAATAACAATTAGTTAGTTAAATCATACGACAGTCCTATAAGGGGTATTAGTACTGTCTTCATCTGGGCTTGTTTGGTTAGTTGCTTTCCAATATAAGGTTTAAGAATTCATCCTGAGTTACCTTGTTAAGTTTGGCCCAAATGTGCTAATCTCTCCAATCTGTTCTGTTCTCCTGAAGTCATATATGGTCTGGGCTGTGTTAGATCAAATTCTGAGTTTTCTGTTCGGTCTATATTCATAAACCCATTCATCCATTCCACAAGTGTTTACTGAGCTCCTAGCGAAGTTCAGGCATTAAGTACACATAGGTGTGTACTTCCTGCCCTGTATAGGTTCACATCATATGGAAGAGACAAACAATAAATAGACAAATATGAAACTATGAATTACAACACTCGCTGTGAAGGAATGATTAGGGAATGCTGATGGTCTAATGGAGTGGGCCTCTTTGTGGTGACATTTAAGCCACACTGCAAAATGAGAAGTGTCTAGAACTTTCCAAGAAAGGAGATCAGTCCCAAGTGCTCAAGGATTCCTGGGTGTTCCTGGGACCTACAAAAAGCCTGTGTGACTGAGGCAGTGCCAGTGACAGGCAACATGGCTGCAATTGTGTTGGAGGGACTGGGGCCGGTTCATGCAGGACCTCAAAGGCCTCATTAATGGGAGTTTTCTCAAGTGCAATGAGAAGCCTTTGGGAGGTTTTAAGCAGGAGCATGACATGTCTTTAAAAGACCTCTCTCTAACCACTGCAGGTTGGTAATGTTGGAACTGGGAAGACGCATAAGGAGGTGATGGCAATCGGCCATGCTAATGAAATAGTTCTCTTCATTTTGACTTCAAGAAAAGCTACAAATGTAGATGGAAGGTAAACACCAAAACAAGGAAGCCCCATGCTGCTAACCAAATGTTGTGCGGTATTTATAAGCTATAGCCTACTTCTTACTTTTTCTGAGCATCAGTTGCCCTAGAGAAACTCGCCAACCTTGAAAAGTTATAGTGAGGATCATATAATAAAATTAAAAATGTGGAGCATCTAACACCATGACTGATACACAGTAGGTGCTAAATAAACGATATTGCTATTATCATTTTCCATAAAGTAGTACCTCTTATAAAACTAGAGATTTCTGAGAGTTTACTTAACGAAGGACGTTGAAGATCTCTATAAAGAGAACTATGAAACTCTAAGAAAAGACATAGCTGAAGATGTTAACAAATGGAAAAACATACCATGCTTATGGCTGGGAAGAATCAACATTGCTAAAATGTCCATACTACCCAAAGCTATATACAATTTTAATGCAATCCCTATTAAAGCACCACTGTCATACTTTAAAGACCTCGAAAAAATAATGCTTTGTTTTATATGGAATCAGAAAAAAACTTTGAATAGCCAAGACATTACTCAGAAATAAAAACAAAGCAGGAGGAATCACGCTACCAGACCTCAGACTATACTATAAATCGATAGTGATCAAAACAGATGGTACTGGCACAAAAACAGAGGTAGATGTATGGAACAGAATAGAGAACCAAGAGATGAACCCAACTACTTACTGTCATTTGATCTTTGATAAGGCTATCAAAAACATTCAGTGGGGAAAAGACTCCCTACTTAACAAATGGTGCTGGGTGAACTGACTAGCAACCTATAGAAGACTGAAACTGGACCCACACCTTTCACCATTAACAAAGATAGATTCTCACTGGATTGAAGATTTAAAATTAAGACATGAAACTATAAAAACACTAGAAGAAAGTGTAGGGAAAACACTTGAAGAAATCGGCCTGGGTGAATATTTTATGCAGGGGATTCCCCCACCCCAGGCAATTGAGGTAACACCAAAAATACATTACTGGGATCTGATCAAACTAAAAATCTTCTGCACAGCCAAGAACACAGTACATAAAGCAAGCAGACAGCCCTCAGAATGGGAGAAGATATTTGCAGGTTATGTCTCTGCCAAAGGTTTAATAACCAGAATCCACAAAGAACTCAAATGTATTAGCAAGAAAAGAACAAGTGATCCCATCTCAGGGTGGGCAAGGGACTTGAAGAGAAAATTTGCTGAAGAAGACAGGCGCATGGCCTACAGACATATAAAAAAATGCTTATCATCCTTAATCATCAGAGAAATGCAAAACAAAACCACTTTGAGATATCATCTAACCCCAGTAAAATTAGCCCAAATCACAAAATCCAAAACCATAGATGTTGGCATGGATGTGGGAAAAAGAGAACACTTCTACACTGCTGGTGGGAATGCAAACTAAAATGTTCCTTTTGGAAAGATGTTTGGGGGATTGGCACCTGTGGCTCAAGTGGCTAAGGCGCCAGCTACATACATCTAAGGTGGCAGGTTCAAATCCAGCCTGGCCCACCAAACAACAATGACAGCTGCAACCAAAAAAAAAATAGCCAGGCATTGTGGCAGACGCCTATATTCCCAGCTACTTGGGAGGCTGAGGCAGGAAACTCTCTTAAGCCCAGGAGTTTGAGGTTGCTGTGAGCTGTGATGCCATGGCACTCTACCCAGGGGGATGGCTTGAGGCTCTGTCTCAAAAAAAAGAAAGATGTTTGGGGATAACTTAGGGATCTAAAAATAGACCTGCCATTCAATCCTTCAATTCCTCTACTAGGTATATACCCAGAAGACCAAAAATCACTTTATAACAAAGATATTTGCACCAGAATGTTTTTTGCAGCCCAATTCATAATTTCTAAGTCATGGAAGAAGTCCAAGTTCCCACTGACCCATGAATGGATTAATAAATGGTGGTATATGTACACCATGGAATATTATGCAGCCTTTAAAAAGATGAAGAATTTACCTCTTTCATGTTTACATGGATGGAGCTGGAACATATTCTTCTTAGCAAAGTATCTCAAGAATGGAAGAAAAAGTATCCAATGTACTCAACCCTACTGTGAAACCAATTTATAAACACCCACACTTCCATACTAATGCTATAATGCAACTACAGCCCAAAAGGAGGAGGAGGGGAAGGGAGAGGGAGGATGGATGGAAGGAGGGTAATTGGTAGGACCACACCTATGATGCATTTTACAACGGTACATGTTAAATCTACTAAGTGTAGAATATAAATGTCTTAACACAATAATAAGAAAATGTGGTGAAGGCTATGTTAACCAGTTTCATGAAGGTATTTCAAATTGTATATAAAACCAGCACATTGTACCCCATAATTGCATTAATGTGCACAGCTATGATTTAATAAAAAAAAGAAACTAGAAATTTTCATTTTTAAGCGATCAGTATCTCTATTCAGAAACCTATTAAGACACAGAAACGTCATTTAAATTGGTCTCTATCATCTTATTTGCTTTTTTTTTACATCTTGGAGTAAAGGCTGAGTTTGCAAGATAACAGCTAACTAAGTGTATGGAAATCAATGAAAGCCTCTAAAATTCAAAGGATGTTTAATGCTATTCTATAGTAGTTTTTTTTTTTTTTTTGGTTAGCATGTAGGAACATTTTATATTCCCATTTCTATATATATACAAATAGAGAAAAAAATATTTCAAATATGAATTCTTATCATATTTAAATTCTGTACCCAGTTTTAATCAATTGTACACTAAATCTGAATATTTTATGAGATAGTACATGTCATTTAATAATAATAAATTTCAAATTTTATATCATGAAATCATAAACTAAATATTAAGGATAAAGTTCAATTAATATTTTCATTCACTAATACTAATAATTAAGATATTGGTGTGTCCTTATCAGAAAATGATTATCCTTTACCAGGGAGAAATACGAACAGTATTCTGACTAATATTCTCCCTTTTCTTTCCTTAGTCCTTATTCAGTTTTCAGCTACATGAACAGAAAAGAATTTTGCCTGATTTCAGAGGAGAAACAGTAAAGTTCTGGATTTGAAAATATTGGATTAATAATACAGTAGAATCTCTGTAAGTTGACCACCCAAAGGACTGTAACAAACTGGTCAACACATGGAGGTGGCCAACATAAGGAACTAGGCCGAATGTACTGCTATGTACAGGTGTGCTTGTCTGGTCTCTGAAAATTAGGTCAACTTAAGGAGATGGTCAATGTAGGGAGGTGGTCAGCTTGAAGGGTATCTGCAAGTGCTGCAAAAAGGACCTATGGCCCAATCATAAAAGCTAGGGTTTGAGGAGACCTCAGCCACAGAGGATCCTAATCTGCCAGCATCCAACTTGTAGAGTTTTCTCTGGATCTCTTCTCTCCACTGACCCACAGGCCAAGACAGGCTGAATCATGGTTGGATATGTGAATCTAGTGCCAATTACAGGATCTTCTATAAAGCTGTATGTTATCTGACTGATAAAATACAACTCAGATCAAATGAAAACCCCATAAATATAGCCACATTCAGAAAAAAATCTGGATAAAATACTGTTGGTGACTAGTCAATGAAGTAGTCTCTAGTTTTATTGCTCAGCAACCCTTTTAGTGAAAAAAACCTATTTCTAATGTTGGCTCGTGAATGTGTAAGTCTCAGATCAGCCTCAGAATTTCTTTAAAACACAGAATGCAAGCATGGAATCCACAGACACTGCAGAAAATAATCACAGCTTGGCTCAGTAATTCTTGGAATATAAGCTCAGAAAACCAAGCAGAGATACTAGTGGTATATTTCCTGTGGCTACAAGGAGACAGGAACTCTGTCTTCCTCTTCTTCCATACCAGGCAGAGGGAGTTGGGGTTTCTAAGCTCTTGAACACAAGCTGTAAGCACCACCAAGTGGGTTAGAGAGGAAAGATGCTGAGAGGTGATAGAACTCCATGACCTATGAAAAGGAGCAGAGGTATAATAAGTAGTGATGAGAGAAGGGAGCATGAAGGCAGAGGAGGGGATCCAGAAAGAGGAGAATGAGGGGAGGTGCCCCACATAAACTCTTGGTTACTCTTAATCTAGTCCTGCAGAAGCTGGAGACGGATGGCAAGTGTCCCTGGTGCTCACCAGACAGAGGCAGGATGAGCGCAGGAGTAGAACTGATCACAAATCAGGCACTGGTGAAGTCTTCTCCCCAGGTCCTCGGACGGAAGGGGCCAGAGAAAATCCATGCTACAATAACCAACACAACACAAGCTAAGGTAGGAAAAACTGGTAGGTTATCACATTTTTCACATTATTTTTTTTAACTTTGTAAATGTACATTTCATTTATTTTTTGTTTTTATTTCAAATGAATATGAGGGTACAAATTTTTAGATTGCATTGTTCTAACTTCCAGGGTAAAGTTCCAATTGTAAAAGAGCCCCTCACCTAGGGGGGCATGTTACACACCCTCACACCGTGCATAATAGGTGAGATCCAGGCCCTTGCCCTCCCTCCTTCTGCCAGTTGGTTTTTACAGAGATGTTCTCCCCAGTTGCTATGTTGCTCATGGTTTCGAAGGCTCCATGGATTGGTTCTTACTGCTAGATGTGATTGTCTGGACTAAAGAACCCTCTGGACAAAATAAAGAAAAGTTGGTATTTCTGCCAGAATTATATAAATTATCTATGAAATGTTTAAATTGTTTTATTTTTTTCTGATAACTGTAACATGCCAATTATGTGTTAAAGTTCCCAGACTGTGGCTTGGTGCCTGTAGCTCAATCGGCTAAGGCGCCAGCCACGTACACCTAAGGTGGCGGGTTTGAATGCCCAGCCCGGGCCCGCCAAACAACAATGATGGCTGCAACCAAAAAATGGCCAGGCGTTCCAGGCGTTGTGGCAGGCACCTGTGGTCCCAGCTACTTGGGAGGTGGAGGCAGGAGACTCGCTTGAGCCCAGGAGTTGGAGGTTGCTATGAGCTGTGATGCCATGGCACTCTACCCAGGGGGACAGCTTGAGGCTCTGTCTCAAAAAAAAAAAAAAAAGAATTGTGATTGAACAGTTGGCACAAGACCGAAGATGTCCTGATAAAGCATGTGTCCCGCCAGCCGGCAGCATTTCCAATTAACAATATATTTTAGGTTCAAGAAGGTCTGTATACCCCAAAGGCAAGGGTGCACAAGACAATGAACCATATTAAGATTTGTGTTAGGTGAGGAGTTGGCCTTTCAGCAAAGTAGAAAGGACAGTATGAATATAGGTAGATTCTCAGGGAGCTAAAAAGTAAAGTACAAATGAAGGTCAAGGTCTGAAGAGTGATTTCTTTAAAATACCTTTGCATGTGTACTTTTTGCAAAGCATTCACATGCCCAGTACATGGTGCCTCAGTTTGAAGACCAGTTATGAGGATTAAATGGATTAATTCATGTTAAGCTCCTAGAACAATGCCTGGTATATAGTAAGCACTGAGAAAAGTTATATTTTAAGGTTTCCCTTCAGAAAGAATTGTGTGTATATACTCTGAGTTCCTACTTTGTTCTCAGGACTTATCTGCCCGTATTCAAAGCAGAAAAATCTGTTACCTCTACGGAGGAATCGCAGTTCTATTCTTTTCCCAAGACAAGACTTAACTCCAGTTGTAACCGCTGAGACTTTCTGGTCGAATTCCATTCAATTTGGCTATCCGTAAATGTGATACTCCCGTGGATGCACAGAACTATCTTTGTATGAATGCAGCCTAATGCCAAAGTCACCGCAAATTGAGGTGGGTTTTGTAAGTACCTTGAGAGATTCAAGGTTACTGGATAACTGGAGATAGAGAATACAAAATGGAAAAACTTGGAGTTTAAGAAAAAGGTAGTTCATTTTAAACACTGTGCACAGGCCATTGAACCTTTAGAAATCTCAAAATCAAAACAAGGACTCCTAGCTTAACATACTCTGAGTTGGGCAGCTTATGTCGTGGAGCTTATTTCTGTGTTTATAGCTGATGTCTTAACTTTTTGATTAACAAAACAATGTATGTTCATGTTTTAAAAAGTCAGATATTGGCTCGGTGCCTGTAGCTCAGCAGTTAGGGCACCAGCCACACACACCGGGGCTAGCGGGTAAGAACCTAGCCCAGGCCTGCCAAATGATGACAACTACAACCACCACCACCTGGATGTTGTGGCAGGCGCCTGTAGTCCCAGCTACCTGGAAGGCTGAGGCAGGAGGACCGCTTAAAGCCCGAGAGTTTGGAGGTTGCTGTGAGCTGTGATGCCATAGCACTCTACCAAGGGCGACTATCTCAAAAAAGAAAGTCAGATCAAAAAGAAAATTAAAGTCACTGATTTACTACTACTTTAGGATAAATTTTGATACTTATCTTCCTTATTCTGCTTAAGACAAAAAATATTTTTAAACTAAACTTTTTACTTTGAGATAATTGTAAACTTACATGCAATTATAGGAAATAATTCAGAGATCCCATGTACTATTTAACCCAGTTTCCCCCAATGGTAACATCTTGCAAAACTATAGTAGAATATCACAACCAAGACACTGACATTGATACAGCTAAGACAGAACATTTCTATCTCCACCAGGGGCCCTCATGTTGACCTTTTATAGCCATAACCGTTTTCCTCCCACACCTTCTCCCTTCTTAAACCCAGTCACTATTCTCCATGTCTATAGTTTTATCATTTCAAGAACGGTATATAAATGGATCATGTAGTACATGACACTTTAGGATTAGGTTGTTTCACTCAGCATAATTTTCTGAAATTTACTAGATTACTTTTTTAATCAATAGTTCCTTTTATTTGCTGAGTTAATATTCTACAGGTTATATCTGAAGTGTTTCCAGTGTGGGACTATTACAAATAAAGCTGCCATAGAGATTTGCGTAACAGGTTGTGTGAACATAAGTTTTTGTTTCTCTGAAGTAAATGCCCACAGACAGGTTTAGTTTTTTAAAAACCCGCCAGGCTGCAGTTTATGAATGACCTAGTTTCTCTGCATCCTCGCCAGCATTCAGTGCATCACTGTTTTTTAATGTTAGCTATTCTGACAGGTACGTAGAGATCTTTTGCTCTCCGTTTTTATTCCACTAATGGTTAATGTGAAACATCTGTTCATGTGCTTGTCTTCTGGATA
>CAUYQV010132856.1:0-10575 GCA_963574575.1 Galagoides demidoff
TACGTCCTTCATGTTCACATGGATGGAGCTGGAGAATGTTCTTCTGAGCAAAGTATCACAAGAATGGAGGAAAAAGTATCCAATGTACACACCCCTATTATGAAACTAATTTATACCTTTTATATGAAAGCTATAACCTAACAACAACCTAAGAATTTGGGGAAGGGGGAGGGAGGGGGGAATGGAGGGGGATTCAAAGGTTCACTTCTGTGGTTCATCTTACAAGGGTACAAATGAATCTTTCTATGAGTAGAATATGAACACAATAACTAAGAAAATTACATGAAGGCTATGTTAACCAGGTTGATGGAAGTGTTTCGGATTGTTTGTGAAAACACCACACTGTACCCCAGAAGTGCATTAATGTACACAGTTACTATTCAATAAAAAAAAAAAAAAGAAACATTCAGATGGACAAATACCTGTATACAAAGACAGAACGTAGACTAATGGTTGACTAGGGAGGTGTGTGGAGTAATGTTGAGGGGAGTTAAAAGAAATGAGGACTAATTGTTAGTGTGTGGGGGGTTTCTTTCTAAAGTGGTAAAAATGTTTTAAAATCATTTGTGGTAATGGTTGCATGACCCTGTGAATATACTAAAAACTGTTGAATTGTAAATAGGTGAATTATATGTGATCACATGTATCTCCACAAAACTGTTATAAATGTCAACACAAAATAAGGACAAAAGTTTGTAGAGATGTAGGCAAATTATTATGGGATAAGGCTAAGGACAAAAAAGCTGAAGGAAAAATTCTTTATCTGTGTTACATTCGACTATATGTAAAGTAAATGCACAGAAGTAATTCTGAGAGCAAATATTTAAGCTTCTGTTTACTGTTTACAATCAATACTGAACATTTTAACCAAAAATAAAAATTTTAAAACAAAAATCGACAAACAAATTAATTAATCTCTTTGGTTTAATTATCTATGTCTGTGTGTTTTGCTATCTGTCTCTCCCTGTCTGCCTATCTCATACACTATCTCTATAGTTTTGTCCTTGATTTTTTTTTAAACAGTACTAAGCCAACGTATTTATTCATATCCTAAACCCTGACTGACTTTCTAGATCTTTCAATCTTTACCTCAGTCCTATGTTTCATAACAATTCTAAGTATAAGTAGCATGGTTTTGATTTATGTCAGATATAGTATTTTTTTAGGACAGATGTATATTTTTGGTTAAAATATGGGTACGTATGATTAGGTCACATTGCTTTCATTTGTTAGGAAAGTCCCAGTTGTATTTGAGTCCTGCAGGAGGTGCGTCATATTACCCTACATTGTACTCGCTAGATTAGAGCTCACTGAGCCCTTGAGTTTCAGTGCTTTTTCTTGTGTGGGCCTGTAATTTTTCATCTACTAGATTCAAGTTAGGACTGAGTTGATAGGATGCTTATTTTTCCATTCTTGAGATACTTTACTAAGGAGAAGTTTCTTCAACTGCAACCAGATAAATACAACAGATGTCAAGTCTCCATCTTTTTTTATGGCTTAATAGTAAATATTCAATGGTGTCCATATACCACAGTTTATTAATCCATTCCTTGGTTGAAAGGCACTTGAGTTGTGGCTGTATCTGTGTGATTCTGAAGTAAGCCACTATAAACATTCAAGTGCAAATGTTCTTATGTTAAAGTGATTTTTTTTCCTGGGTAGATACCTAGTAATGGGATTATGGGATCCAGTGGAAGGTCTACTTTTAGCTCTTTGAGGATTCTCCCTGATTTTGCAATTGTTAGGGAGACTATTCTTTTATACAAAGGACACAGTGATTATAAGTGAGGACATTTGTACTCTACTTCATCTGTTGTCAGGGAAATCTGTGATCTTTGTATTATGGCAATCCAAGAATATAGCAGAGATTTTAGTATGACTTCCTAATTCACTCTCTATCCTACTAAGTGAAGTGCCTTTGTTGTTGTTTTTTTTTAGATTTTTTCTATTCTGTTATTTTGATTTTAACTTATATTCCTCTTTTCTCACCAGCTCACCAGTGAACTACATAATTTGAAGTAAGCCAGTATTCCATTAAATCTTGACAATAATTTCATAACAGTTCTATTATGCCCACCAGTTCTATTTAAAATATTACAGATATAATCAATCAACTTATAAAATGTTAAATAAAAAAATTTTTAAATGCTTTCTTTCAAAATTCTCAGATTACCAATTATTTTATCTCTAACATCAATAGCAGTTTTTCCAAATTCCTGAGACTCATGTATTTTAAAAATACATTCAAATACATTAGTGCCAACTTAAGAAAAATACAAACTGAATGTCTCATTTTATATAATTATTTTTTAACATTTATTATTATTTAATTTATTTCTACAAGTACAGGCTGATATCAATAACATGGAAATTATCTTTATTTTTAAAAAATGCTTACCAGTATTTTTATTTAAGAAAACTTAATTCTATTTAACATTTTCTTCAAGGCATCTTTGACATCTTTATTTCTTAAGCTATAGATCAAAGGGTTCAACACTGGAATCACCACAGTATAGAACACTGACACCACTTTATCCCGTTCTAGGGCATAGCTAGAGCTCGGCCGGGAGTAAATGAAGAGAAGAGTACCATAATACAAGGTGACAGCCGCTAGGTGAGAGCCACACGTGGAGAAGGCCTTGAGGCGGCCCTCCATGGAGCGGATCTTCAAGACGGCTGCAATGATAAAGAGGTAGGAGGCGAGAATAAGTACAGTGGGAGCGATGACATTGGAAGTCAGAATAAAATACTGCACAGCCTGAAAACTCTCCTTTACATCACACGCCAGCTTTACAAGTGGGGGCAGGTCACAGAAGAAATCATCAATGATGTTGTTGCCACAGAAGCTCAGAGTAAATGTCTCAGTGGTGATGATGGCTGAGTTCACAAAACCACCAATGTACGAAGCTGCCACAAGACTGATACACAACCTCAGGGACATAGCCTGGGAATAAAGCAGAGGGCTGGAGATGGCCATATAGCGGTCATAAGCCATGGCAGCCAACAGGTAGGACTCACTACAGGACAGCCCAGCAGCAAAGAAGAACTGAGCCAGGCAGCGAGCAAAGGAGATGCTTTTGTCCTCAGAGATGCAGGTCATCAGGATTTGGGGGGCATACACAGAAGAATACCAGAGATCCAGAAAGGACAAGTTTCCAATGAAGAAATACATGGGTAGGTGGAGCCGGGAGTCAGCACAGATCAGAGAAACCAGTGTGATGTTCCCTAAGAGACTGATGACATAAATGATGAGGAAGATGAAAAAGAGAATTCGCTGTAACTCCAAGTCTGCTGTCAACCCTAAAAGGATGAACTCCTTCACTTGGGTGAAATTTTTCTCATCCATTGATTTGGAGTTTCTCTGCTCCCTTTCTGTGAAAAGATGGATACATATATGACAGCATAAGACATTGTCACTATGTTTCCCATCATTTGCCATTCTATATAATAAAAGAATCTAACTGATTCATATTTTTTGCTCATTATGGTATGTTTTTATGCTGAATTGGGCATCATTTCTTTTTGGATATCTAGGAAATTAGTTCTAAGCTTCCTTGAGAGATTAGTTATTAGGCACATAACATATTAACATAGTTTATATCACCTTTTTAATTTTTTGTATTTCAAATAAATAGGAATTTAGCCTAATTGTTTGCATTTGTTATGGCAAGTTCATGTTATAGTTGAGCCCTTCACCCAGAAGGTGCCATATTCCCTCACATCTTGCCCTTTAGGTGAGAGCTCACCAATCCCTCTCCCTCCTCCTCCTCTCCTCCTACATGAGATTAATTCACTTTTTCTATTATGTGGGTACGTAGTTGCTCATCTACTACTTTCATATTAGTATTGAGGACTATAACCTTTTACTTTTAATCTGATTTTGCCTCCTTTTTGGGAGTGGGTGATCTGTGCATCTTCTAGCTGTTCTCAGGGTGTTTGAGGATGACATGGATTATATAAAAAAGAGAGCTTGTAAAAAAATATATTGAAAAAAAGGAAGCTTGAAAATATGCTCTGATTTCTCTTCAGGTGAATGAATTATTTTATCTTTTTCCAGAGATTGCATGGAAAAGGATAATATTATTCTAACCACATTTTGGAATGTCATTGGAAGTACATTCTGTTGGAATTACTTTGAGACCAACAATATTTTATTCAAATTTTATTCACAAAACTCAGAACACTGGTTTTCATAAAATAGAAAATATGTAAATTGAATAAAAAGACAGCTTTGCCTATGCAGTAGGCATTTGAAAGCACAGCTACCAACACAGCCCTCAAATGGACCCCAAGTAAAAGGGAAAATCTTACTCATTGGATAATAATGTTCATAATGTGGGTTGAATTTCCTATAGAATAAATAGTTTGGGAGGGAGGAAAAATACCATGTAAATTGAATGTTTTGTGGGAGTATCATACAATGAATAATGATGGGTGGCACCTATGGCCCAAAGGAGTAGGGCACCAGCCCCATATACTGGAGCTGGTGGGTTCAAGCCCAGTCCAAGCCAAAAACTGCAAAATAAATAAATAAATAAATAAATAAATAAATAAATAAATAAATGAATATGAATGATGCACTAAGATATTCAGATTCTAATCCCAGGAAACAGTGAGCATTACTTTACATGGGGCAAAAGGTTTTCGTGTATGTTTTTTAAGTTAAGAAAGTAGAAATGAGGATATTATCAGGAAGGGCCCCCAAAAGCAATCACAATTACCCTTAGAGGAGGGAGGCAGGGAGAGATTTGACAATAGATAGAAGAGGAGGCAGCATGTGACATGGGAGGAGAGATTGGAGTAACACAACTACAAACTAAGAAATGCAGCCGCCACTCTCCACCAGAGCTGTGGATGGAGTATGGCTCTGTCAACATCTTCATTTTGACCCAGAGGTATTGGCTTCAAGCTTCTGACCTCCTGACCTTCCAGAAAATTAGTGTCTATTGTCTTAAGCTGCCAAATTTGTGGTAATTTTTTACAGTGACTGTAGACACATTTTTGGGTGCCTCTTTCCCTCAGAGGTGGGGCTGGGGATGGTGCCACAGAGGGCTCCTGTCACCACCAACCTCTCTCAAAGAAGGGCAAGATCATAATTGGCAGAGTTCTAGATTGGTTCCAGGGTGATAAATTTCTGCAACAAAATCCAAGGTATAAAAAAACCTCTTTATTCTAGAAAACTTAATCTTGGCCTTTGTGCTAGGAGGTGGACTTAAAATTGAGCTAAAACAGTAAAGAATTGCTCTCTTGGAACTGTACCTATATGCTGAGGGGTGATTCTTTCATGAGCCTTTTGAGAATCTATACTTTTTAACCTAAACAAATGATCAGGCCATCAAAGTACAAGTTCTTCCTAATAAACCAAGAGGATCTGAATAAGTGACATTTGGGGCATTTTTCTATATCATGATTATTAGGTGTTGAGGTCATTTTTAACAAAAGATACTCCTGGAAGAAGCCTAGGACCAAAAATCAGGAGACCTGGGTGCTCAACTTAATTGGTCATTGCCAATATTAAATAAAACGATCGTCTCCAGAACTCTATTTTCTTACCTGTTCTTTCTTAGTTCTGATGGACTTTATGACATTACAGAGATGAGAAATCACTTGGAAAACTACAAGTTAAAGCTCCATATTGCATTGTCCAAGTTCCATGATTTGTTCATCTCATTGATCCACCTGTCTGTTATATATTTTTTAACCACCCAAGGGTCTCCAATTGCACCTGTTCTGTGATTGCTTAGATGCTCACAAGTTCCAGTGCAGAAATTGACCTTCTTTAACACATGGCTTTTCTACAACCTGGATAATTGGTTGCTGGACCTCTTTTCAAAATTCTATTTGGAAATAGAAATTTACAGAAGACATTTCTTACCTAACCTCTCTTGCTTTCATCAACAATTACTCATTCATAAAATACACAGAAGTGTGAATGTATACATATGCGAATATGTACATCAATGTTTTTTTCCCCAAGTAAAAAGGATTGAAGGTGACTTCATAAGAGACATAAGACACACTAGCCAGCCTTTATATTCATGCTGGTAAATTTCATAAATTAAGAAAACGTGAAAAGGAAAGAAAACTGAATATACAATGAAGCAGGGGTAGAACCAATGGCACATCAGCAAGTCCCATCCACGGGTCCACATGAACCACAGATTTGACTCAAAAGTTATAGTAATCCATATAGACAATTAAAAGTGTCCAAAGAGAAGGACACAAAGCAACAGTTCAGATAACATATTATCATTCTTGATGCTAAATTCAAAATCATTTCTCTCAAGGATCCTTGTAAAAAGAATGAGTGAAATATAATGGCGTAATATGTTGACTAGGATTCATATGCACAGAGGGCGCCAAAATGTACGAGATGTACATATTTTAAGCATGGAAAAACTGTATGAAATTTGTAATGCTCAAGTCACATTTGACTTCTGCAATCATAAGAGGTGCTCAGCATGGCTTGTATTCAGCCTTTGTCATCTTTATTGAAACATTACAATTTTAACACAGTTGTTTCTTTCTTAAAATATGTATAACTTTTTTTTTTTGCCACACTCTGGATATGAGGCCTGCTAAGTCAATTCGCTAACTCATCCCAGAAGTGCCACATACCTCATTGCTGAATATCACTATGGTCACCTTCGAGGTGCTCCCCTCAGGAAGCTATACATCAACACCAGCACTTAGTCCACTCTTCAAAGCAATTGTGGAACTCTTTTGCTAGAATGGCTGTCAGAGCTGTCATCAGACAATGTCTAACAATGAAGTTCAAGAATTTGCCACTGTGCATTGACCTTGGCAGCACTGCACAAATAGCTCAGTAAGGTTCCAATACCTTGGTATAACTGTGTATCACAGCTGTGCTCATGTCAGTATGTGGTGATGACTTGCTGAGTTCATAAGTGTTGTTGTGTGTTTTTATGTACTGTATGACTATAGATCTAACGGTCATTCCCCATAAGAGCTCCAACATTTCTTTGAAGGGTGGACTAGGTACTGATGTCGGTGTGTAGCTTCTCAAGGGGAGGGCTTTGAAGGAAGATGACCACAGTGATATTTAGCAATGAGGCATGTAGCACTATTTTAGGATGAGTTTGCAAACCTAATTGTCAGACTTTATACATAAACATAAAGAAAGATTGAAAAAGAAAGAGGAAAGAGTAAGCTACATTTATTTGTTAGTCATTCATAAACTTAAATCTGGCTTCATACATTGTTTGACCCAGGTGTTCAGAATACTTCTTACCACAGTTGTCTCTATCAAACAGCTCCTTCCATCAGGAGGAATTTTTAAGAAGAGGATGCCTCTGGGTCACTCCACAAGGAGCAGATCTCTCATTGATCTCTCTCTCAGTCCTCAGGAAGCTCAGTGGATCGGCTGTCTGTGCCATTCAGTGTGGTCCTTTATCAGATATTGCTTGAGTTATATAATAATTACAAATGTATAGTAAGATCCCAAAGATATGGATTTTTTTCACACCTCTTAAGCAGCTTTTATCTCAGGAACTGCCTAATATAGAAAAAGAAACACTTTAAAGTTATAAAATATTAGCCCCTTGTAATTTTTCTACAAATCTACCTATACCAAAAGCTGAAAAGGTATCTATAAGATAACAAGAGAGAAAACCACGGGCCATAGCTACAGGGCATTTACAAGAACAAAAAAACAATTGTCAAGCACACCTCTTACTATATGTCTCCTTAAAAATTTCCAAAAAGATGATATTTAAGGACACTTCAATTTTCTTCTTCAAATATAACTATAAGAAAGAAACTCCTACTCTATTTCACAAATTAGAATTGTATTTTGGTTTAATGACATATGTCCTTAGTGTAATTTGTTTACTTTTTCTTCCTTTGGTTAATTCAATAAAATACTTACTTCCATGAGGATAAATGGTTACTTTGTTTGAATTTCAACTGAAATCCAGAATCTTCCTCATTACCTCAGAATAAAAAGTACCTTCTACTTACTCCCTAGGAATCCTTTCTCCAGTCACGACAATACTGAGAGGCCATATAATCCTGAGCATCCCTTTGGGATAAGCTGACAAGCGAAAGAGAATCTTTGTGTGCTACTCTGGTGCCAAGTGACCAATTATAAGGCTCATTTATCTTTCTAGGGTGAGGTGGGGAGAGATCATTCATCATAAACAAAATAGATAGAATCAGCCTAAGAAAAAACATTTTTTGCTATATGAATTTCATTTATGAATTTGAGTTAAAAGGAAACTGGAAGGGATTATTAACCGGCAGGGTAATCTGCAAACAGGAGAAGTTCACCATTCACTGCAGTCCATAATGATAGTAACAGTGATAAGGAAAGTTCCATACAATTTTAGTCCTAAAATATCTTTAAAATTACTATAGAAAAAAAAAAGACCCATTGTATAAATAATCAGATCAAGAAACGGAATTTAACGACTGCCTCAGAGTCGTATGGTTAGAGCAACGTTATCACTCCATTAAACCATAAGTATTTGATTCATATTTATGTAGCAACTTCTCTATGCCTAGTACGGAACCTCATACTGGAAAAAATGCGACTGTGAAGAAAGATGGTATCTTAGGTGAGTTTAGGGATTACTGAGAGGACAGAGCATTGGTGTGAAGCCAAGTCTAGTCTGCGCCAGTCATGTGATCCAGAACAGTGTCTTTAAACTCACTTTCTATTTTTAATGTTCTACTCCTATGAATGAAAAAGCAAACAGAATCATGTTCCCAATGTCTTCCCCTTTTCCTTAGTATGCATGCTAAAAATTTATTCATATAAATCCTTGCAGGGAGGAACCTGTGGCTCAAAAGAGTAGGGCACCGGCCCCATATACCAGAGGTGGCGGGTTCAAACCTGGCCCTGGCCAAAAAAAAAAAAAAAGCTGCAAAAAATATATATATATATATATATATCTTTGCAAATAGATAAAAATCTTGTGGATGGAACTACAAGGGATTATGAAAGACGATCACTATTACAGAGAAAAGTTGGAGTTCTGGCTTATGACAATTGCTCACTGCTTACCATACACTCATTTGCACACCTTATTGGAACATTTACCATGAGTACATATTATTTTTCAATATAAAAGCATAACACCAAACAACAAATAGAGTAAGCATTTCCAAAGAAGGAGAACAAATTTCTTGCGTTTTGCATGATTTGTTAAAGGGAAAAACAATTCCACGTGCCTCACATTTTTCTCTTACACCTTTGCACTATAGTATTTAATTATTTAAACTTAATGTTTTATCATTTCAGAAACTTCCTCCAAAGTGGTTCGATGTTTGCTGTGTGATGTATTTACTCTCATATATGTGTGCACATGCACTATACAAAGACACAAAGTTTACAAATATAAAAACAGATAATTATATACAAATACATAAAATATGTGTTTACAGAGCTAGTAGACATTCGGTTTGTATCAAATGTGTCTCAGAGAGAATGGGGAATTTTCTTTTAATTGGTTAGCAAAGAGAACAAAGTGGAGAAAAAGAAGAGCAAGTGCCATTATTTCCCTGAGAGATTAAGGCTATTTTCTTCCCTTGCTGTCTTCATCAGGAAGTACCAGGAAGCACTGAGTCTTTTCCAAAAAAATCCCCATATTGCCTTATCAGAGATTTCTAAAATTTTACAAGAACATAATTGCCTTTTTTACCTTTTATTAACTCATGACGAAGAAGCTAACATTTTGGTTTATCTTACAAGGATATAAGTGAATCTTTCTAAAAGCAGACTATGAACGTTTTAACTCAATAACTAAGAAAATGACATGAAGGTTATGTTAACCAGTTTGATGAGAGTATTTCAAAATGTAGAAAACAGCACACTGTACCCCATGATTACATTAATGTACACAGTTATGCTATAAGAAATTAAACACACACACACACATGTTCACACATGTTCACACATGCTAGTGAAGTAGCATGATGTTTTGCAATCCACGTTTTATCATGAGCAATTGTCCTTACAGAAATGTCAAATACCCTAATGATGAAGTAATTTAACCAATATGGCAATGATATTGAAAATGAGAGTAGAGTTTTACTTATGCTTGCACAAAGGGGAAAAAGATGAGACCAAAAGTGAGGCAGATTGTTTACGCATATTAAACCTATGAGGAGATCCCTAACCTATTGGTAGCATCTGTTGAAGATAATCTTCTAGGGCAAGATGAGTGAAGGAAAGGAAAAGATCAAGAATTTGAGTTTCGGGGGGGCACCTGTGGCTCAAAGAAGTAGGGCACTGGCCCCATATGCCAGAGGTGGCAGGTTAAAACCCAGCCCCAGCCAAAAAAAAAAAAAAGAATTTGAGTTTCACATTTTATAAAGCTGCTACCTGAAACCTATTGCAAATTTATAGGATGTGCTTTATAAGTAATTCTGTTTTTTCCAAATAATTTATTTCCATACATATCTATATTCTAATACCTCTGCTCTTATCTAGAATATTTTCACAAGCATAAGCAAATTAATTTATGCCTTGTGGGATTCATTTTCACCTATTTGGATCTTTGACAGTTACCGGAGTAAACAAATCAGTGATGACTTTGTTTCATCATACTCTAA
>CAUYQV010132864.1:0-16836 GCA_963574575.1 Galagoides demidoff
ACTTTTTTTTTTTTTTTTTTTTTTTGCTGGGGCTGGTTGGAACCTGCCACCTCCGGGCCAGCACCTTACTCCTTTGAGCCACAGGCCCCACCCAAAACTGTTTACTGAAAAAAGCCCCCATCCCCGCCTGCAAAATCTTTCCAGTTACACTGCATTTTCAAAAGAAAGCAGAAGAAACCTAAACTTGGAAGATCGCACAGGTCAAGAACTGAGTATGTTGTTTAGGATTTAGATAATTTAAGAAATAATACAACCTCTTCCTCTGCATCAGTCTGTAAGTGTGAACCTAGTCAAATCGTTAAATTTTGTGCTCAGTTCTACTTTTTAAATGAGGATTATAATCTACTATATGTGTCATAAATAGTTTGCAATTTGTAACATTCTATAGAAATGAAAAAGATAGCGAGTCCCCTTTCCCCTCTAGACCTGGAGCTGTTGCCTGTCACCTCCCCTTTGACTGAGTTTCATCTTGATGCTAATTGTAATTGATAAAGGGGCCTCTCTCTGCCTATTTTTGTTTCTAAAGTCACTCTTTTGAATGTTTCATTTCTACAAGTAAAACATGTTATATACGAGCTGTAAATAAGCATTGCTCTCTCATGACTCTTTAATTGTGTTTGCTTTAAACATCAGTTTATATTTAAGATTATGTATTTAGATTGTGACTTCAAACTACACAACAAACTCCAACATATGACCTACACAAGTTTCCTTGGTACTTTTCCTTTCTAAACTTAATACCACACACACCCCCATATGCACACACACACCAATGAAGCTGGTTAGGTCTTGGGAGAAGTAATATAATCACGTAGTGTTTTTTTGCACATGTACATAACTGCTTGAAGAGTGATGTATTAAATTCAATGTAAATTAATTACAAGCATATTAAATTAAATATAAAAATTTAAAACTAGTATATTAAATTAAAATTTAAAACAAGTATATTAAAACCCAGGCTGGATTCTTGAGTCTACCATTTATTAATTTATATGGTAATATAAGATATATTTTTATAGTCTGTCGGCTAGAAAAAATAATCTTTTTTCCATATAATCATAATGTTTTAGGAGGATATTTGTAAAAGTATTTTTTAAATTATAAAGTGGTCCAAAAATAGAAACTATTGTTGATGCTATAATAGTTTTTATTAATATCACTTATCAAAGGAACAAAGCAGCAGCTCTATTCACGTGGGGGCCTGGATTATGGGTGCTGTCCTGGCCTCTCTGTTAGGTCAATGCTGGAACCACCACCTCCACTCAAGGCTGCAGTCACAGGCTGAGGCACAATTAATAAATCGGCATCAGGCAAATAATTCAGTTACATGGTCAAATCCAAGAAGGACAGAATGAGGAGGTATAACCAAGATTTAAGGTCAATTAATTTTAAAACTAGGGAAGATGAGATCTTATTGAAGATGGTGACAGTTAAATTGAATAGAAAGGCGGGAGAATTTCTTAAGCTAGAATTTCTGCAATTTATACCAGCTACTTATAAGACCATGAGGAGCATGGTAGCCCAGGAATACCATATAGGAAATGACATATTAGAAATGTCGAATCACAGAATCAATGACTATTCAGGTTGGTTTCCTAGACCAATCTGAGTTACACAAACTTTAATTTGGGAAAAGAAATATGGAAATGGCTGGTCCAGAGACACACAGGTATCATACATTTGATCTTAAATTATTTTAAATTAAAATTAAATTTTTTATACATTTTGAGTAATTGCTTATCATTTGTAATATCAATAGCTTGATTTTTATATGTAAACTTTCAATCCACAAAGAAACCTCAAAAAATTTAAAAGCAGAAATAATACAGGCCTTATTCTCTGGCCACAAGTGTGATAAAATTTTTCTTTCTTATTCTTTATTAAATCATAACTGTGTACATTAATACATTTATGGGGTACAACGTGCTGGTTTGATATACAATGTGGAATGCTTACAACTAACTGATTAGCATAGCCATCTCCTCGCTTATTTGTTGTGGTAAAACATTTATACTCTATTCTTAATAGTTTTGAAATGTATCACTGCATTATGCACATTAGGTGAGGTCCTCCCAGATATCCTCCTTCCTCCTGGCCTCCCCCCCCTCCCCTCTCCTTCCTCCTTTCTGGACTATAGTTATGTTTTACCATTCCTATAAATGTGGAGGTGGTTATATACCGATTTCACAGTAGTATTGAGTACATTGGATATTCTTTTTTTCCATTCTTGAAAGAAGAATATGTTCCACCTCCATCCAGATAAACACAAAAGATGTGAAGTCTTTATGCGTTATGGCTTCATAGTATTCCATGGTATAGGTATACCACAATTTGTTAATTCATTTGTGAGTAATTGGGCATTTGGGCTGCTTCTATGACTTGGAAATGATGAATTGGGCTGCAGTAGACATTCTGAGGCAAATGTCTTTATTGTAAAATGATTTTTGATAACCTCAGCGTATTTAAAAGAATAGAAATTATTCCTTATATCTTCTTGGACCATCATGGAATAAAAGTTGAACTCAACAGCAACAAGAATCTTCATATGCAAATAAAGTCATGGAAACTAAATAACCTTATGCTGAATGATAGCTGGGTCAAAGACAAGATTAAGAAGGAAATCACTAAGTTTGGGGAGCAAAATGATAATAAAGACACAAATTATAAAATTAAAATTAAAAATTGAAACCCATCAGCTAAACATAAGAACTGCACATTTTGATATATTTTCTTTAATCCATCAGTGAGTGTTTCTCCCCAAAGCTATTACCATAATATTTATTGGAATTTGTGCATTTTTAACTTATTAGATAATAATCATTATCATTGTTTTCTCTTATTTTAGGTAGAATAAAAGTTTTGCTTTCATAATTACTACCATAAAGTTTGAAATACCCAAATTGAAAATAATTTAAAAATGGAACATTATATGAATTGATTACACTTTAAGTGATATTGTGATGGTATTATATTTACTTTCTCTGTAGGTTTGCTCGTAGATTTTACCTCAGAAACCAATTCTCTTATCTCTCTAAGTTATTCTTAAATACAGTAAGTGTCCAAATTTCCAATAAGAATCAATAAAAGCATTGCCACTTAAGGCAGAAAAATTAATGGTATTTATTTTACAGAAAAGCCTTAGAATCTGCAGGTTAAAATTCATTTATTTCACTAAAGCCAAAAAAAAAATCAGCAAGGACTTTTACAAAACTAAAAATTTTTCATTTCATGAAATTACAGCTTTAAAACACTTATTTCACTATAAAAATGTACAATCTAATGAATATTTCAAATATAGATCTATTTTTAGAAATTAAAATGAAACACATCAGCTAAACATATTACTATAAACATTTTGAACATTTCCCTTTCTTTTAATCTATCAGCTTCACCAAAGCTCTAATCATAATATTCATTGGAGTTTGTGAATTTTTCACTTCTTAAATAATAATCATACTATTCTCTTTGGTCTTTCTTAATCCATACTAAATTCTACATACTAATTGCTCACATAGGTATAGTCATAGGTATCTACTTCCTTATTAAGGAATATTTGGGTAAAATAAAAGTATTTCATATATATTGCTACTATATAAATATGCTACATATGCAAGCAAGCATGTCAGAAAAGAGAACTCTTAATCATTGTTGGTAGGAATATAAATGAGTACAACCATTGTCGAAAATAGCATGGAGCTTTCTCACAGTCGAACTACCATATTGATCCAGCAACCCCACTACTGGGTATTTATCCAGTGGAAAAGAAATTAGTATATATACCTAATGGAATACTATGCAGCCATAAAAAAGAATGAAATCTTATCATTTGCAGCAACATGGATGTAACTGAAGGTCATTATGTTAACTGAAATAAGCCAGGCGCCAAAAACAAATACCTTATGTTCTTCACTCATGTGTGGAAGCTAGAACAGCTGGCCTTGTGGTTGTATAAGGCAGAATGACTGTGACTAGAGGCTCAGAAGGGTGTATGTTTTGAAGGAAGGATGGAAGACAGGTTGGTCAATGAGTACAAACATATAGCTCTATAGAAGGTATAAGTTCTAACGCTCAAGAGCAGAATACAGTGATCATAGAGTTAGCAATAAATCTGTTGTACCTCTCAGAATAGCTAGGAGAGAAAATTTGAAATGTTTCTAATACACAGAAATGATAAATCTTTAAGGCAATGCCAACTTCAAATATCCTGATGTGATCATTACATTCTATGCATGCAACAAAATATCACACAAACCCCTATAAACATATAAAATATTACATATTAATTTTTAAATAAATAAAAAATAAAATTCTTATGGCTTCAAAAAACTCTAAACTTCTGCTCTATCACATGATTTCAATTGTCTTTTTCTTTTCTTTCTTTTTTTTTTTTTTTTAGAGACAGAGTCTCATTTTGTCACCCTTTGGTAGAGTGCCATGGCATCACAGCTCACAGCAACCTCCAGCTCTTGGGCTGAGGCAATTCCCTTGCTTCAGCCTCCCAAGTACCTGAACCCAGGTGCCCACCACAAAGCCTGGCTATTTTTTGTTGCAGTTTGGCCGGGGCCTTGTTTGAACCAGCCAGCCTCGGTATAGGGGCCAGCACCCTACTCGGTGACCCACAGGCACCACCCCCTTCAATCATTTTTAAAATGTTAATTGAGCAGCAGAGCAGGAAAGTAAGATACTCATAATATTAAAATTTTGTACTCTAAATAATTTATACCTAAAATAATAACACTGATAAGCTTTTTTAGCATTTATTAACTACTTACATTTTGTGTAAAGGGTTTTCACTTGTTTTCATCTTTATTTGTGCTTCTATAATAAAAGTACCATACACTTGGTGTTTTAAATAACAGATCTTCATTGTACAAATTCTAGAGACTATGAAATTCAAGATCAAGGTGCCAGCAAATGTGATGACTAGATAAGGCCTGCTTCCTTGTTCACAGATGGCACCTTCTTGCTGTGTTCTTACAGGGAGGAAGAATGAGGGAACTCCCTGTAATCTCTTTAAGAGTATTAATTTCATTTATGAAGGTTCAACCTTTATAAACTATCTCTTCCCAAAGGCACCACCTCCTAATATCATAACCTAGGGAGTTAGGATTTTAACATATGAATTTTGGGGGAATTTACATATTCAATCCATAATAAGTGAAATATTCATCATTCACAATAGTATGAAAGAACTACAGGAAAATGGATATAGAACCTTGATTGAGTCATACCTGCAAGCCATCCCATCTATCACTGGACTTTTCCATCATGGCAATACAAAAAAAAATCAATATTTCTTCTTAAGTCAATCTGAGTTAGTTCTCTTGTTACTGCAATTGAACAACCTAGTGGAGAGGAGACCTCAAGGAACTCATAAAGTCATAAAGGTTCATTGACATCCCTGGTGCTTTTTCCTCTAAACTCTCATAGACTCCTTGTATGGAAGTTTATATCTTAGAATATGATCAAACATATAATTTTAATTCCCACTAGATAATAAGTTCCTTGAGCAAAGATTCCATATCATAGTCATCTCAGCCTTTCACTAGAACTCTATCTTGTGTATCTTGTGTATATTACTTGCTCAATAAATGTTTCATCAATTACTAATTAATACATTCATTTAAACACTCTTTAGCTGAGAAAATTGAAGTTGTATATTTTGTGTTTATTTTTGTCCCTGATGCACTAAGTCTTCTTTGGTGAGTAATGTTTGTCTGCCAACTTGACAACACATGAAAGCTCTGGTGTTGCCCCATTCCTTCTAAATCTGCATCCCTAGGCAGGGTAGCCAGGAAACATGCCTGATAGCACCCAGTCAGCCCAGCCAGGAATCTCTGACAGCTGCTACCTGGCTCTGCACAGCCAGAAACCATACAGGGCAACAAGAACATCAAGTGCACAGAGTGTCAGGGAAACTCCAGGGTGTCACAGCTGAACCACAGGAGCCATGTCTGCCTAATGCTGATGAGAGAGCAGTCTGCAGGGGTCAGACCACCTCAACTTCAAACGCCAGGAAAATGACAGCAGAAAACCACTTATCAGGAGTAGGGAAGTAAAAGGTAGTCAAATTCAATGAAATTAAGCTAACACAAGTGTTACCTCTAAGCTTTAAAAACTCATTGTTGATTTTTTTAAATGAAACCAGTAGGTGCATTTTATCCTTTCCTTTCACCAACAAGAATAGCTTGTTATTTATCAATGAGGACGCGCAGGGAAGACACAGAAGGAAGCCCCGTGCAGTCGCGGCGAGCTTGCCTACGGGGCAGAGCTATCCGTTTTGGTGGCTGCTTTTTCCTCTTTGTTGTCAAAAAAGATTTAAATGTCTAAAGAGCATATCATAAACATTCTTTCTCTTTATAACGCCAACATTTCTAGAGTGTAAATAAAATATATCCTTTATCCTACACCTCCTTCCAAAATAAGAAGTATCTTCGAGAATGCCAGCAGCCTGAAAAATGATAATACAATGGGGGGGGGGGGATACCGAGTGCCTACTATGCCTCCCCACCTCCGCAACCACAGACACAGTTGTTTTCAAACACTCTCCCTGTCTTCAAGGATTCTCCCTGAAAAAAGGAAACTCACAGCTTAAAATTTTTCATTCTCCCACATAACCCCTTCCCACTCCCAACACACACAATATTTAAAATCACAAATCGAAAGAAAATAGGAATTTCCCATGTGTTTATAATGGATAAATTTTTAAAGCAGGATATTCTGGAAGGTGTTAGCAGCAGCACCCAGATACCAGACCAGAACAGAGATGTTCAGGCCAGGTTTATTGAAAGGGGAGGGTGACCCCCCCTGGGCAGCACAAAGCTGGCCTCCGTGCCAGCAGTCAGGTTGAGACTCTATATGGGGGTGGGCAAATTTTACAGCATGGGTAAGCCTTTGGTGAGTTAGGGTCCTTTGGCATGAACTTTATCAGGGGTGGGGCTAATTAGGTCCTTTGTGCCTTTGGGGAGGAGGGAGAAGGGAAAATGGTGTGTGTGTGTGTATCTGCCTTAGGGGCCCCCCAACATGGTCCTTTTTCTTGAAGACCAGGATACTAGGAAGTCATCATCTCGCTGCAAAATGGTCTCTTTGTGCATTTATTTGTCTACCAGCATCCTTCTAAAACTATTTAAGGGAGATCTTAATTAATAGACTGTAATTAATGGAGTTAAATAGAATTGATGTCAAAGGAAAGCCTGGTCAATGTTTGCCCAGGTAATGCTTATACAAACATTTCTACGTGAGTGAATAACTGCAAGTTCAATGGAATCCTTGATGATGAAAGTTAATGTTCTACTAGAAGAACTTAAAGCACATTAAGTATGGTCTCACTGCAGACAACTTTGTCTCTGTTCTTCCAGGTAGTGTTGAGGTCAATTAACCATCACAACTGTCTACATTGGTTTAATACCTTACAGGTACTTCTTTTAAATGCTAATCATTCAATTTACCCTTACAAATCCACAGCATACACAAGCAGCTCACCTCTATACAGAAACAATCACTTATAACTCCACAGGTAGAAGAGGCAAACATTTCATTTTAGGAAGACAAAAAGTATGTTTTGGTGGGGTTTGTTTGGGACGGACTGGCCAAAGATAATATCAGAAAGTCACTACAATATGCAACAAAACCAAAGAGATTAAAAACTGAGACTATGGCAATTTATAAAGGAGTCAATATTTAAAGAAAGTCACTGAAATTTGTTGCTGCATTTACTCAAATCCACTGTTCAGTAAATCCAAGATTTTGGATTCAATGATGAAACAATTTTTTTTTCAAGGAAGAAACCAAACAATCCAGTTGTCTCTCCTATACCTCAGAGTATTAATGGAATTGATGCAAAATATTTCTTTCAAGATATTTTGCTTATTATAATCCTATTCTATTTCTCCAGGGGGAGGTTAGGGAGGGAGAAGTTAAGTTTTGGGCATCTCAATCATGCCATTCTTTCTCTTAGCACTTACAAAGTTGTAGCTTTTAATCTTAAAAACTACAGGCCTTTCTCATTTTTTTCTTATTGGAAAAAATTTTCTCCAAGCTTAAAAAAGAAATTCTTTCTCTTCTCCTAAAACTACAGAGAAAAGCAGATATTTTTCAGGCATCACAAAACTGCTCTTAATAAGTGTTAATCTTAACCAGAGTCATATAAGACATCAATACTTTAACAACTGTTGCTATGTCCTATGAAATTAACTCTTGAATTTTGAAAAATCTGTAATTCTGATGGAATCCCTTTGTCAAACCAGAAGGGGATTAGTGGCAATCATTTCTTCTCTCATATGAAAATGATATAATGATAGGACTAATACAATCCTCATTTAAACATAACACTTGAGAGTATTATTTTATTTAAATTAACACCAAGGAAGCTCTGTCTCAAGGTAAAATTATTAAATGTAGCCAGTTGGTTATTGCTCCTACAACAACAATTTTCAAAAAGGGATGAATTAATTTAAGAATCATTTTCCTAAAGTCACTACAGAACTGATGAAGCAAATAGGACTAGCTGTATTAAAATTTCAGTCACAGAGTGCCCTTCATCTGCCATTCCTCCCCTACCCCACCCCCAAGGTACTCGCCAAGATGAGCATAAGCAGAGCATCAGGCTTTACATAGCCAAAAGGAATCTACTAGAGACAAAAGAAATCACCTAAGCATTGGAGGATATTATTTAGAACAAAAAAAGAAAAAAACTTTATGCCAACAAATTTGACAGATTGACTTTGATAGTCAAAACTAACACAAAAAGAAAGAGAATCTCAAGGCCATAAGATACTTTACCAAAAAAAAAAAAAAAAAAAAAATTCAGCCCCAATGGCTTTGCTGATGAATTCTAACATAAAAAAAAAGAAATAGAACTAAATTTAAATTTATCCAAACTTTTTCATAGATGAGGGGAAGAGAACATTTGCTAGGTGTTTTATTAGGCTCACATAACTCTGAGATCCAAACACAGAAATGGCGTCACAAGATAGAATTAGTGGTTCCTGTGTCTCCTCCACATTGACACAAAAATCTGGAATACAAGGTCAATATAACACTCAAAAATCTGTCAGTCTTTAATTTACAATGTTAACAGAATAAATAAAAAATGCATGTGATCTTTTAAATAGATGCAAAAAATGACAAAAATTCAAGAGCTATTCATAGCAAAAACATTCTAGCAAACTAAGAAGTAGAAAAATTACTTTAATCGAATAAAATATCTATAAAAAGTATTAGGCCACCAGAATCTCTCATGGTGATCTATTCAATACACGTCCTTGAGTTCAAGAACAAGAAAAACGTATTCAGTATTATTAATTCCATTCAATGTTATACTAAAAGTAGTAGTCAGTGAAAGAAGAAAATAAATGATATAAAACTTAGGAGAAAAAAAGAAGAAAACTCTCTATAATCCCAAATGACATAAATGTACATAAAAAGGAAACTAGAAACCATAGCTGTCCATCCTCTCAACTTCTCTGGGCCACATTCAGCCATACATAAATACACAAATACTAACAAAAGCTGGTGAGCAAAAAAAAAAAAAAAAAAAGTACATGCATAATTTTCCTGATACCACAGGATAAGCAAATAAGCCTTGTCTTGGTAACTAATTGTGCAGTAGCCCATGCAGAGCGTCTTTTACAATCATTGAGCAGGTACCAAGTTTGCAATGACTAATACAGCTAATGTACACATCCAACTAATGAAACTTCTTTCTCTCTTTTTTTAAATAAAAGTAAAAGAAAAGTAGGCAACATAAAACTACTGGGATATTTGACATTCTGTTTGCGAGACAAATGCATCAATATGTGGTCCCATGGAAATAGTTGCAATTCTCAGTGAGTTCTGGGGTGCTCATCAGATATTTTGGTTCTAATTTGACTCTTCATGTGCTTCTTGCTCGCAAATGTAGGTGCTGCCCAAAACCAATGATGTGAATAAGTCACGGCTGTGAAGCAAAGGATATTTGTCTCTGGGAAGATAAAACCTATGCAAGTCCAGTAAAGAGACATGATCAGATATTTCAGATTGCAGCTCTATGCATTCCACTTGAAAATTGGGAGGTAACATATTTATGTCAACTGAAAATGGAGTCCCGATTGCACCAAAATATTATTTTCCTAGAAATCTTGAAATTTCTTTTCAAATTATTGTATCCAATCAAAAAGCAAGGATGCATATTTTTCACTGTTAACAGGACTGATTTAGCCAACTTATCAAAAGGCATAAGATCGTTTGCCTAAATTTGAGCTTGCCATAATTTCAATTTCATTTAGAATGCGGTTATGGTTTGAAACATTGTATTGATAAGTTGCTTTTCACCTTGAAGATACATGGTTAACCCATTCAAATGAACAATTAAATCCACTAAAAAATGCTAAATCTGTAACCCAGGCTTTTTTCATGAAGTTCAAACACAAACTTGGTTTTTGATAACATAAATGACTGGATGCATGTCACAAATCATAAAATCTTTTAACATTTGACCTCAATTTACTTCCAAAATGTAAATAATGTCACCATAGTCAGCCTTAATACTTTTAAGGAATTCCTGAAATTGGCAATGATTCAATCCTTTTGCCCTTAAGAAAGACATAGTCTTGATGAAAATTTGCATGATATTACCTATTTTGGAAGTTTTTGTGCATAAATTTTCTTGATGTGCTATGCAATGACACCTCATCAAATGTGAGTTTGGGGCAGTAATTGCATTGTATTCTATTAATTTTGTAAATAAGTCCTCTCATTTACCTATCATAGCTGGGGTACCATTAATAACTATACCAGATATGTTGACAATGAACAAGCAAAATTGCTTTAATATATTTTTTACTGTTTGGTATACATCTCTTGATTGAAGTGTGTCTTTTTTCCTTGGCAATGTGTTTTTATTCATTTATTTTTGTTGTTTGGGATTCATTGAGGGTACAAAGAATTAGGTTACACTGGTTGCATTTGTTAGATAAAGTCCCTCTCATAATTTTATCCCACCCCCAAGAGGTGTGCCATACACTGTGAGCCCCCATCCTCCTCCTTCCTCCCCTCTCCCTCATTCTTACTCCTCACTTTGTATTAAATCATCTACTTCCTTCATATTAGAATTGAGTACATTGTATTCTTGCGTCTCCATTGTTGTGATGCTTTACTAAGAAGAATGAGTTCCAGCCCAATCCACATTAATACAAAAGAAGTAAAGTCTCCATATTTTTTTATGGCTGGATAGTATTCCATGGTGTACATATACCACAGCTTATTAATCCATTCCTGGGTTGGTGGGCATTTAGGTTGTTTCCACATTTTGGTGATCATAAATTGATCTGTGTTAATCAGTCTAGTGCAAATGTCCTTATGATAAAAGAATTTTTTTCTTTTGGGTAGATGCCTAGTAATGGGATTATCAGATCAAATGGGAGGTCTAATTTGAGTTCTTTGAGGATTTTCCATACTTCCTTCCAAAAAGGTTGTAGAAGTTTTCAAGTCCCACTAGCAGGATAAAAGTATTCCCTTCTCTCCACATCCACACCAGCATCTGTAGCTTTGAGACTTTGTGATTTGGGGTAATTCTCACTGGGGTTAGGTGATATCTCAGGGTGGTTTTGATTTTCATTTCTCTGATGATCAGGGATGATGAGTATCAAATATGTCTTTTAATGTCACTAAAGAAGTGATTTCTTCAGTGATATTATAATTGTCATCAATATCTCTAACAAAAAATGGCAAGTTGAATTGTATTTATAGCATCAGTACTATCATCCATCACCAAAACGTGTTATTTAAAATTAGCAGGTTACTGTCCAAACATCTTTCAATCAATTTTTTGATTTCTCTTCAGTTCTCCTGGCTGGTAAGACAAACTGATTTTTGAAATATCCCCCTTTGTGTCAGGACAAATTATATCTGCCATGCTTTCCATACATTGATTAATAAACTCACCATCAATAAATGGTTTTGTGGTTTGCTATTAAATATGCTACTACGTAATTAGCTTTTCCAATGGAATCTGAGTTGTAAATTTTGTGGAGAACACAGACTTAGTTTCAGTTCTGCTATTTTGTCCTTAAGATACATTCCTCATACACATCAAATTTTGCAGCTTGCTTTTGCATATAATTCCTTTTCAAATTATAGTCTTTGAAAACTTACACAGATTCCCACAAATTATGCAGGATGACTATTTGCTGCAATAAAAAAGGTAGTCATCTGTTCACTTTTCACTGCACAATCTTCTTTCATCTATAATTTTTATTTTTATTGTTTTGGTTCTCTTTTCTTGTGAGACATTATAGAAGCTATGCCAGGACTAAAATAATAATAGTAGATAAGGGACTATATTTACTTTTATTATGAAAATTAATTGACAGGAAAATAACAAGGAAAGTTTGGAGGACAGGCAGAGAAGTGTGAGGGACCCCTTGTGGGAGTGACCTTAATCATCAGGTCAGAATGCTTACCCAGCTTCTAAACAGCATTAAATGTCTAACATTGCAATGGTAGAATGAAATATTATTGATTATCGCTGCCTCGCCAAGTCACCACAGCACATATAACTTCTGATGGTGCCAATTTGATTGTTTAAGCTTGAACAATAACATGCTGGAAGCTGCAGATTGCTGTAAAACTGCAGACAAACGTGTACAAATAGGGAGAGGGTACATATGTTTATTTTACATGGCACCATGACCTGACATTGTCATCTGTAAATTTCATGCTCAAGAACTGCACAATCAAGTTACACACACACACACAAAAAAGAAAAAATCACAAAAAATCTCATAATGTCTTAAGTAATCTTATGATCTTGTGCTGGGCCACAATCATAGCCATCTTGGGCCTTATGTGGCCCACAAGACACAGGTTGGACACCCCTGCTATAAACAATGAAAATTAATGATTTTAGAAATGTCTCTGTACGAAAGGCAACAATAACTTCTATATAGTAAAAAATAAGTGAAATTATTGTAAATATAATTTGTAATTATATTCAAAATGTCTAATACTGCTGCTGAGGCCACCCATCACAGGAGCCCAGCTGGAAGCTGAGCTGCCCACCATGGGCTGCAGAGCTGGGGAGCGGGAATGGTCATCTCATAGGAGTTTGGAAGTGTTTCCTTATCTTCTATTTTTTGAAAGAGATTGTTTAAATTGCTCTACTTTTTCTTGTTTCCTACAGTGGAAGCATATCTGAATTCTGGCACCTGCCACCATCAAAAACACCCCAGTCACCTGCTGATAAAATCAGGTTTGTCAGACCCACTGCTAGAAGGAGAACATCAGCTTAAAAGAGTTTTATCAATTTGAAATAATCAAAAGGGCTGGATGCCAGTTTTAAAGAGTTTACTCAAGCAAAAATCTGGGAACGGCCATTCCAGGATGTACCACTTCAGAGAAACAGAGGTGGGTAGTTCTACCAACGTCAGTTGGAATCAAGCAGGAGAAGCTGTTCCAGCCTCCACAGAACTACAGGATTTCACAGAAAATGAAATTTCCAGGTCCCAGGAAGCCACTTCTGCTTCTTTCCTGGATCCACCTCCAGAAAACACTTCGTGTGTCTGACCTAGGAGACCCCTGAACAAAGGAACCAGCCCCTGATACCACCTACCAAGTCGGGCCAACCTAAGAATGGATGATTCTCAGAATCAGAAAAGAAACTCTCTTCCAACAGCTTCCTAACTGGCTCAGTCATCTTAGAGGGACCTACCTGTGCGACTGTTACAAGAAAGAGAGAAGATCACAGAGGAAAGTTCAAGTGTTACACTATTCAATCAGAAAACAGCAGGACAAACAGCAGACCTGGGGACTACAGCCAGGTCACTCTGACTCCTTTCAGTATGGGGAGGCCATACACAGTGTGTGTATCTTTGCCTTGCACACGGCCCAGAGACTCCTGTGTTGCTGTTGGGATGACCTTGGCAGTTCCTTCACGGCCCCGTTCCATTGAATGTTTCTCATTAACTCCAAATACTACTGTGCTCCAGGCTGCCTGCACCAGGGGACTGGAAGGACCCCAAACAGCAAAACACCCAGGACCCAGCTTTCTGAAGTGAGATGTATTCATACTAATTTGGAAGAAACAGGAGTGAGATAACTAAGAAGCCTCTCGCCACACCACCCAAAACCATGGAAGAAAAGGCAGAGAAGGGCAGTGAGGGGACAAGTGCCCAGGAGTCACAGTCTGGGCTCAATGGTTGTTCCACCTGGTGGAGGAGAGTGTCCAGACCTTACCTCCGCTCACTCCACTATGACAAGGAGGCCTCTGCAGGCTGCAGCCTGCTTGTCTGGCACCCCACCCAGCTGGGAATCCACTCAAGGCTACCTCCCAAACCATGTTTCAGGATCCCAGGAGTTCAAGGCCTTCTTGCTCTCCAAGGACACATTTGAAGTGGAGTCTCAGGTCTTTTGCAATGTGCCCTACTTTGTCCTTAACCTGGTCAACCTGCTGTGCAACAGATATGAGTGTTTCTTCACATCTGTTCTTAAGTGTCTGAAACTTTGTTCCCTGCCACCAACACCCCCCCATCCCTTCCTGTGCTGCCCATGCCCCCGTGTCACAAACTTTCTATGAGGTCAGCTTTTCAGAGGCAACGCGTCAGTGACAGCATGGTGCATCTGCCTGCAGGGATGTGGGTGTTAGCTTTCCACACATACCTGAACTTCACCTTGTTCCCCATACACGTACACACAGTAAAAGATACAATTTCAATCTCTTTATTGAAAATCCAGTAAGAAATAAAAGGAAGAAGCATGGATTGGCCACCCCATACTCGTCTCCTGGTCTAGACCTCAAGTTTCCTGTTTGGTCGCAGGCATCACCTTGCAGTGCTTCTTTCGGGCCAGTGGGAGGCATAACACTCTGCAGAAGAAGTTCATAATCCTCCTACCACACCCCCACTGGCCCTGGCCCATTTCAGTGGGTTCATCATCCTCCACTACCTGCCCAGCTGCAAGGAAATGGTCTTGTCTGGGACTTCCCTCAGGTCCTGTGTCTCCTCCTGGGCATCCCCTAAGACAGCTGGTGCTGGAAGGTGAGGACACAGGGCCAGGCTGGGGGGCACAACTGGTAATGGGAATTGGTGGGGTGGAGGTCTCTTGTGGGGTGTTGGTCTCTGGTGGGGTGGCAGCCTCCGATAGGGTGGCAGACTCCATTTGGGTGGCAGCCTCCGGTGGGGTGGCAGCCTCCGGTGGGGTGGCAGTGTTCAGTGGAGTGGCAGGCTCCAGTGGGGTGGTGGCTTGAAGTGGGGTGGCAGCTTCCAGTGGGGTAACAGCCTCCAGTGGTGTGGCATCCTGAGGTGGGGTGGTGGCCTCCAGTGGGGTGACAGCCTCCAGCGGGGTGACAGCCTCCAGCGGGGTGTCAGTCTCCAGTGGGGTGGGAGCCTCTGGTGGGGTGTCTGTCACTGCCATGCATGGTCTCGTGTTGTGTTGCCCAGACTGGATCCAGGGGTCTTCCATCATCTGGCGGAGGGTGGGTCTCTGGCTGGAGTCAAGGGTTAGGATCTTTTGGATCAAGGATTTTAATGTGAGGGTAAGGAAAGCAGATGTTCTATAGATGCCTCTTCAGATCGATTTTTCCAGTTCATTGAGGTCCTGTCCTATAAATGGGAAGCACCTGGTTACCATTGAATAGAGGATGATCCCAATGCTCCATATTTCTGCCTCTGGTCCCTTGTAGTTCTGGTCTTGGAAAACTTCAGGGGCCAGATAATTGGGGGGGGTCCCACAAATGTCTGAGAATGTCTCACCTCTTCTGAAGGTTGCAGCACTGCCAAAGTCAGCTAGTTTCACATTGTTATGTGAATCCAACAAAATGTTCTCAAGCTTCAGGTCCCTGTGTATGATGCCCTTTTGGTGAAGGTACTCCATGGCTTTCAGTAGCTGCAAGAATATGGCTTGGGCCTCCTCCTCCTCCATCTTACCAGATTTCATTATTCTGCCACACAGGTCACCACCACCTGCAAGTTCCATTATTAGGTATGTATTTTCCTTACTGTCGATGACCTCCAGCAGCTTGATGATGTGAGGATGGTCCAGTCTCTTCATGATATCAGTCTCTGCAGACATAGGCATGAGGCCAGCCATAAAGCATTTGTTGATGATCTTCACCGCCACCTGAGTGCCAGTTCGACGGTGCCGGGCCAGCTTCACCTCAGCGAAGCTGCCCTGGCCAATGGTCTTTAAGAACTCATAGTCCTGGAGGACCTCCTTGTCCAGAGACACGAAGGCCACCCCAGGCTCCATGGGGAGCCTGACTACTCTACCACTACACCAGATAAGCTACACTAAATAACTAACAACAACAACAACTACTAATACTATGCTAAGAATACTAACAAACTATACTAACTGGGGCACTAAATAGGCTAACACTACTAATGACAACTAACTAGGATAAAAATATGTGAACTTATGCTAACAAAACAAGTAACACTATGCTAACAATACCATGTACACTATGCTAAAGTACTCACTGGGATAACTGCAAGCACTACGATCAAGGAAACAATGCTATCTGAGGTCTAGTCCGCAGGTCACCGAAAGAAGCTTCCTGGGCTGTAACGACCAAAGACTCAGGCTCAGACAGGGGCTTATATAGGTTTCAGCCTCAATGGCTCTCTAGAGGTCAGAGAAATGGACCAATCAGGGCTGGGGATAACACAGGGTGGGATTTTTTTTCCTTATATTGGCGCAAAACATTTTCCTCTTGAAAGAGACACAAGTGCTTCTTGTTTACATGGGTTATAGAGATTGATATTTGAATATTAGAAATTAAAGCCTGTACAATATTAAAAAAAATTCTAATACTAAGAAATAAATTTAATGAATATGTCCCAAAATTAAACACTAAAAAGAACT
>CAUYQV010132865.1:0-53916 GCA_963574575.1 Galagoides demidoff
AAGATGGCAGACTGCAGCCAGCTTTTTACTTAGAAACTCTTACAGGGTTATTGTGAGGATGAAATTGGATGGCCCTGAAAGTTATAGTAAATGATTGAAACAAATGAGAAATTAGTTTGAAATGTTAATTATGACAAAGTTATAGAAAGTTTTTCACACCCACTTGATTTTTAGTTAAGGAACAAGGTTCATAGGGAAGTGTTGTAGCTGAGAGGGCTGTTTTCTAAATGTTATCACACTCACAGTTTGAGGATGATTATTCATTGTTAACTCTTGAATTCGGTGTGCCATGGGATCAAGTATTAAGACATCTGTCATCTTAGGGTAAAATTTACTCACATATTCTACTTTCCTATTCTGGGAAATTATTATCCTAGTTGCAAATGTTATCGTAACAAAGTCACCAAAGTACCTCCAGGAATGACTGGCTGATTCCCCCATTGGCTGAGACTGCTGATGGCAGACATTTGTTGGTTGTCTGCCATTTGGAGAAATTGTCTCTGCTAAAAAGAGCGGCTTTACCCAAATTCTCATCCCCCAAATTAACTTATATTAAATGATTGATGAAGAGGTCACTTGCCAACAACTGACAGAAGAAGCAGAAACCAATCATGGTTAATGGATCAGCTCAGTGTGGGGGTGCAAACTGGAAATGGCTGCTGTAGGCTGAGTTAGAAAGAAGCTGATAAGCTTAAAATCTCTCCAAGGAGTAGAGCTGTAAACAATAGAGCTGGTTATCCACAGTGTGTAGAAAGAGAACAGGTACTAAATAGCCAACTACACAAAACTATCAACCAGTGACCTCAAGTGTCCCCTGTTAGCAGCCATCCCAGTGCTGGAATAGCCACATTGGCAGGACAGAGGCTATGCAGGGTCAAGCGACAGCTCCCATTTACAGAGACTAAGTATCGCCACTGCTGAATGTATAAGAAGCAAGCAATACAGAAATGGGGAACAGTGCTGAGTTTCAGCGTGGCAGCAACACCCTTGGTGGCATACTGACTATAGTGGACCCCTTCCACCTAGGAAGTAGCAATGGGTTATTTTGATGGAAATAGGCTTATAGTCTCATTACAGGTTGGCATTATCTGACTGCAGAGTCATAGGCATCAGCACTATCTCAGGATCTAAAGACTGTTTAACCACCAGTGGCACAATCCTACCTTATGGCAAAGGAAGCAAAGCTGTGAGCAGTGACCATGGGATTCCTCAGTGTTATCATATGCTGAATTACCCTGGAGCTTCTGGGCTGATAAGGAGATGGGGAAAACATGGCTGGAGATCAGCTTGGGCAAGGTAACTCAGTGGAGGGAGCACCATATTTCAGGAGGCAGTGCACACTTCAAATCCATGACTTAAATACTGGGTTCAAGTATTCTTCAATGGGTAGAATACTTGTACCCAGACACTCAGTGGAAGGCAGAGAAGACACTCTGCGAAAATCACTGTTAGTGATAGTTGTTGGAGAACTTGTGCTTTCCATTCCCACAACTAGGGGCTATGAGGGTATAGAAGCCCTGGTTCCCAAAGAGGGAATACTTCAATTAGAGGACACAAAAAGAGATCTACTTAACCGTAAAGATCAGTTGCAACCAGGTCACTTTAAATTCCTCTAGAGTCCAGGAATCAAGAAGAGAAGCCCCCATCTTAGAAGAAGCCCCCATATTAGAGTGATCCTGATAACCAGGGAGAGCCTCTGTTACACAACGGGGGCAGGGAGAAATACCTTTCAACCCAGGTAATCTACTCAGGCGCCTCTTTACATTCCTGTGCACGATTATTTTTTTTTAAAGGAGATCAACCTTGTTTATTCAAACAATTTTTTTGAATTTATTTCAGATTAAGATGAGGGTACAAATGATTGTTAGCATTTGTTAGGTAAAGTTCAAGTTATAGTTGAGCCCTTCACCTGAGGAGTGTGCTATACATGCTTACATCGTGCACCTTAGGTGAGAACTTTCCCCTCTCCCCTTTCCCTTCTTATCCTTCTCTTTCCAATTGAATTTGGCTGTGTTTTACTCTCCCTATGGGCTTATAGCTATTATCTATTGGTTTCATTGGATACTTGCTTTCCCATTCTTGTGATATTTTACTAGGAGAATATTCTTCAACTCCATCCAGGTTAATACTAAAGATGTAAAGCCTCCATTTTCTATGGGTGAATAGTATTCTATGCTATACCTACACCACAGTTTATTACTCCATCCATGTGTCAATGGGCCCTGCACACAATTATTATGGCAAATAGAATAGAATGCAGCATCCATGGCTAAAAAGAGTGCAGAGGGTAGGACTCAGACTTCTCACGGGTAGAGGTCTGGGTCATGTCCCCAGGTCAGTCACCAAGATGAGTGGAGAGACTTGCTTACCATCAAAAAAATAATAAATCTAAAAAGGATAGAGCAAGGAACAGTGAATATCCAGTTTGGGTCCCCTAACAATTTAGATTTCAAAGTCCCCAGAAACCTTAAGGAGTTGCTTCTGGAGTTAATATAAACTATCATTCTGAGTGGAGGAGGGGTGGATTCTGGGAAATGCTGGGAATGTTACCTAGTCCCCCTTTCTAGAATGACGGGCTTATCATTTCACCTGCTGAGACTGTACCATGCAGAGAATTCTCGGTAGTTAGGCAGTCGGTCGTTAGGCCTACTCAGAACATACTTTGTTAAAGAGAGCGAAGACAGTCACCTCACCCACAGGCACGCTTTCTTCCCCAGGCAGCTCATATCTAATGACTGATTAACATGGGAATATAAAGCCCCAATTCCGCCCCCTGACTCACTGCAGCTCTGAAAGACCCTGGAAGCCTTGGATCTCCCTGAGAACTGCAGAGGCCTTTTGGGGACTGCAGCACAGTTCTCTTTCTTCTTCCACCCAGTCCTGCTTCCTCCCCTTCCTTTCCAGGAGCACTGGTTCCAGGAGCACTCCCTAATGCATTTCCTGTGTGATAGCCATCTCAGAAAATGCTTCTGGAGACCTCACATTACACCAGATATCACAGTGGGACAGAGAAGTCTCATAGAAACAGGAAAAAGGTGGGGGTGTGGGGGTGCTGAAGTTAGAAATCTACTAGAATAAGAAGGCAGAGTACCCAAACAAGTATATTGACCTGGGCATTATTCCCATATTTCGTGAAATCTAGTCTCCTTATTTATGCCAAAGTGAATTCCATTTAAAATCTAAGAATAGGAAAGAAGCACTTTTCACCTTCTGCCCACTTGTAAGAATGAATAAAAACTTCCTGAGAGTGCCAGGAAAGTAATGGAATTATTCTTCACACCTGATGGCTCTTGTAATTATCTGTTTGGAACCCCTTTTTTTTTTTTTTTTTTTTTTTCAGATAGAGTCTCACTCTGTCACCCTGACAAGAGTGCCATGGTGTGATAGCTCACAGCAACCTCAAATTCCTGGGCTCTGGTGATTCTCTTGCCTCAGCCTCCCAAGTACCTAGGACTATAGGCGCCTGCTACAAAATAGCCTGGCTATTTTTAGAAATGGGGTCTAACTGTTGATCAGGCTGGTCTCGAACCCGTGAGCTGAAGCAATCCACCCACCTCGGCCTCCCAGAATGCTAGGATTACAGGTGTGAGCCACCACGCCCAGCCTTCGAACCCCTTTTAAAAGACAAAACAAAATAAACAAAGCATAACGCTGGATCGTATACTGTCCCAATAAGCCAGGGAAAGCACAATCCAATACTATGCTATAAGAAAATAATTTCAAATAGTTCCAGTCTTTTACCCCAAGCATCTATTTTTCAAAAAATTCATCATATCTCAAGGAACTATGAAATGCATAAGCATAATAAATTTTCCAGATTCTCTGTAAGTGAAAATAATTCCAACTCTCCGACAGAAAACTGTCATTTCATGGACATTAATCCACATTAGCATCAGCTGCCTGAATTGTAGGGAACTCTGGCCATCATCAATGTGTTTGCTCATTTCTTCAGAATACTCTAAAGTGTATTCCAGATTGCATTTGGGTTACATTAAAAAGAGTTTTAAAACATTATAATAGAAAACTAAGTAACTCTTCTTTAAAATTCACTTATTTGATTCAAAAAGTAGGTATTTTACAATTCAAGTAGTCCAGATTTTGTTGTAAACTATAGACTAAGAATTTTTAGAAAATATTTTTCTTTTTATTCAAAGATCTGTTCAATTGGGCTTGGTGCCTGTAGCACAGTGGTTATAGTACCAGCCACATACACTGAAGTTGGCAGGTTCAAACTCGGCAAGGCCAGCTAACCAACAATGACAACTGCAACAAAAAATAGCCAGACATATGGTGGGTGCCTGTAGTCCCAGCTACATAGGAGGCTAAGGCAAAAGAATCCGTTGAAGCCAAGAGTTTGAGGTTGCCGTGAGCTAAGATGAGACAGTACTCTACAGAGGGCGACATGGTGAGACTCTGTCTCAAAAAAAAAAAAAAGATTTATTGAGTTAAAGAAAGGAATATTTCACTCTGGGGGCTGAGGTGGGTGCATCATTTGAGCTTAAGAGTTTGAGACCAGCCTGAGCAAAACCGAGATTCTATCTCTAAAAATATAGCCGGGCATTTTTAGAATTTGGATACCTGAAGTCCCAACTACTTGGGAGGCTGAGGTAAAAGGGTCACTGTAGGCCAAGAGTTTGGGGTTGCTGTGAGCTATGATGTCATAGCACTCCACTCAGGGTCACAAAGTGAGGCTCTGTCTCGAAAAAAAAAAAAAAAGAAAAGAAAAGAAAGCAATACTTTATTTATTTTATATAAATGTTAATTCGAACAGAAATGTGTATAGTAATTGAGGACTGAATTAGTTCCACATGTAAGAGTCTGAAAAAAGCACCACGCACAATGATTGATTTGCATTTCCTTTGGTGTGTTAAAAGATGTTATATGCGAAATATAATATTTAGTATGTGGGAATTTGTATCTATGGGCTTCAAGCCCGGGAAGATATGTATATATTCTATTTCTGGTCTGCCAAGAAATGTTTCCTAAGCAATGGTAGAAACAGATAAGGGCAAAAAAATGATCACATACACATGATCCTCTACATACATATGCACATACATAATATGTATATACATATGTGTAATTCATATTTTTACCCTATACACATACATCATAGTTTATCAGAGATAATTAAAAGAGATATATAAAATTCCTGTTACAGGTTATGTTCAATAAAAAGTAGGTATTGTTATTATGACCAAAAAAGGAATATTTTTATATTTTTAAAATGTAGAAAAGCATTTTTCTTTTTTTCTTTTTTTTTTTTTTACTTAGGAGAATACATTAGATTTAAATGCTTTCTAAAAACTGAATTTGGCTGCTGAGCTTCTTTTCAGGATTTAGAAAGTTGAAAAAAGCAATATTTCCATCATTCTGATAAAAGTAACACACAACTTTTCTCAAATTTATCAGAGAGCTGAGGTAAGTGGTCACCAAACTTAGTCAAAATATGAGGGAAGACAGGTGCATTGAACACCTCACCCACACTCACTCTCCTGCAGAAGACGGCATGGGGCACTAGTAAGAATTCAGTTAAAATATTCAATATATGTTAACGGCTATGCATAAATGATTGAGACAATACTGAATTCCTGTGGGCTGTACAAACAAAGGGAAGTTGTACCCACCTACAGCTGTGGATCTCACTAGATACAAATATAACTGTGGGCAGGGGAAAGCATCCTTGTAGTGCAGGGATGGGGAGGGGGAGAAGCAGCCACTGTGGGAAAGGAACAATGCCTGCCTGGATGTTTGTCTATACCTGTTACACATAGAACAAAAGCCCTCAGCCATTAGGTCAAGGGCAAAAGGCATTCTACCCTTAGGTCTCGGTGAAAGCCCACTGCAGGTAGAGGAGAAGAGTAAAGTAAATTCTCTCCCTTGGGAGAATCAGGACTCTATGTTAGGCCACGACTTGCCCCTTGGAAGAGCAGAATCACTGAAAAGGCCTGCTTTCAAGGTCCACAGACAAAGTGCCTAAAATGCAAGTTAATCAGAATAACCCAAGAACAACTTCCTACCAGCACCACACACACATACTTTCCATTTACCAATTTAACAAGTGTCTTGTATCAAGTAACAGTAGTTCCCTACTAGGAGAGAGAGGGGCAAGATCATTGAGAGAAACCAAATTTGAAGCACAACACACAGGCAAGGCTTAAAGCTGTAGGTGGAAAAGACATTAATGCCTCAGGCAAACCAGCCTGCACTTCAATCATAAAATAATGCTAGAGGAATTTGAAGTGAGTTGTGCCTGGAGAATAACTCCAGAAACAACAAAACCCAAACACAGCTCAACTACTGATTAGATGTACTGAATAGTTCAGTAGCGGTCCACAGAAGAAAGGCAGTGCCCATATGGAGGCGAATCAATTATTTACCTCCACCTCTTTACTGTCTTATACAATATGTATAGCTTCCACAAAATATTACAATATAAGAAATGAAGTAGGAACAACAAAAATATACTGTTGAGAGACAAAGCAAACAAAACTGTACTCAGGACACAGACATTAGAATTATTAAACACAGAATTCAAAATAATTATTATGGATAGACTAAGAACTCTAGCAGAAAAAGTCAACAACATGAAAGATCAGGTGGGTAATTTAAGCAGAGAGGTGAAAATTAAAGGATCAAATGGAATTGCTAGAATAAATAAAAAGAGTATAAGAGATGAAGAATGCCTTTGGTGAGTTCATCATTAGAACATCATAGTTGAGGAGTTGATCAATTAACTTGAAGACAGATTGATGAATGTCCTCAAAAGAACACACAAAGAGAAAAAAGAGTGGAAATAAAAAGAGAACATCCAAGAGCTTTGGGATAATATCAACTGTTCTAAACATGTATGTATTAGAATCTCAGAAAGAAAAGAAAAACAGAAAAAGGCAGAAAAAAAATTTTAAATGATGACTTAGAATTTTTCTGAATTAATGATGGACACTACAGCTTAGAACCTGGGATTGTTGTGAGTACCAAGTCCTGGTTCTAGCATTCAGCTGAGCAAGAAAGTTCAACCAAGGCACAACCATAACACAAGCAAAAGTGAATGGAAACTGAAAATAAAACTGAAGGGGCACAGGCAGTGTGGACAGAGAGCAAAAGTAACCTACACAAGTATCAGGGTAACAAAGAGAGATGTTATTTAGGAAGAGCAAAGAGAAAGGTGAGAGCACTTCCAGAGAGAGTTGGAGGTGGGCCCCTCTCAGAAAGTAAAGAAGGTGACAGAGAAATGGAGACAAAGGCTTGCAGGGGTATAAACACTCTCTCCATTTTGAATTGGCTGTAAGTCTTTCATTGACCTGTCTGTGCCTCCAGGCAGTATTGCTCTTTTCTATTGGTCACTGATTATCTCTTTCTATGAGTCATTGGTGACCTAGGTTACTTCACACCCACATTCGTATGGGCCCTCCAGGCTTCCTGGTTCAGGGGCCAGGTTTTCCTCTCACCCTCCTTATAGGCCCTTTCTTAGCGTCTCTTCTCAGGGATTTCAGAAGAAGCCAATAAATTGTCAAAATGGACAAAACCACCAACAAAAATATCCAAGCTTATCCTTTCTAAACTACAGAGAAAATCTGAAAAGGAGTAAGAGAGAGCAAAAAGACATCGTATTTAGCATTACAGCAGATCTTAAATGAGAACCTATGCAAGACAGAAGACAAGCAACATCTTTAAAATGCTAATTAAAAAAAAAACTTTCAATCCAAAATTCTACATAAAATGAAAATATGTTTCAGAATGAAAAAATGCATAAATAAGATTTTCTCAAAAAAATGAGTGAAAGTTTTGTTGGAACTATCCAGCACTACAAAATATAGCCCCAAATATTTGGAGATTAAGTTGCATACGTCCAAATATCCCATTTGTCAAAACGGAAATCATAGGAAAATTATAAAATGATTTGAAAAGGATGAAAATTAAAATAGAATATTAAATTTTGTGGGTTTTAGTTAATGCTATCTTTACAATGAAAGTTACAGCACTAAAGGATTAAGTTACACAAGTAGAAAGATGTAAAATCAGTGCCGGAGTTTCTAAATTAAGAAAATTGTAAAAGAAAAAATTTAAATCAAAGGAAGCAGAAGGGAAGAAATAATGAAGATAATAACAGAAATTGTTACTAAGAAAAGAGAAGTAATGTAGAAAATTAGTAAAACCAAAGTTTATTATTATCAAATGAATTGAGGATACTGCAAATCTTTATCTATCAAACACACTAATCAGAGCAAAAGGAAGAAATACAAATTACCAAAAAAAAAAAAAAAAGAAGAAAGAAAGAAAGAAAAAGGAGATATATCAGTATATATCATACAGATACTAAAAGCTTCATAAGGACATAGACCTTATAAACGACTAACTAGATGCCATAAATTTGACAATTTAGAAAAGTTCTTTGAAATCACGGTAGAGATAAAAGTAACTTTCCACTTCAGCAAATGAGGAATTTCAAGTGGTTGCCAGAATTCAACAATCTGTTATTCTTATCAGTTGTATTTAAGATTGCTGAAGAAGAAATAGATAACCAGCGTTAAGTGGAAAGCTGATGGCAAGAACATTAAAATAAAGGTCCCGGAGACCACTTACTCAACAGATTAAAAACAAAATAAGCAGAGAAATATATTAATAGCTCCGAGAAGTAGAGCCAAGCAAAACTGAATACTCAAGGGATATTTACAGGCGCGATTATAGACACAATTGAGTAAAATCATGCATGAGCTTTTGCCACATCTAGTCAGGTTGATACCAGATGAGCTTTTATCACACCTGATCAAGTTGCTACTAGCACCCAGTGTTGTTAGTATAGCTAGGTACAACAATCAGGAGGGAGAAATTGTGGTTTGGCCTTATAGCTCCCAAGTTAATCATAAGAAAATGCAAGAGACACCGTGGAGTTTATAAAGGGATTGGTTCATGGTAAAATTGTATTCAGATAAATCTTTTGCTTTTGTTTTCATTTTGTTCTATTCTGCCTGATGCAAAGGTAATGTAAAATAAGCATCTTAGAAATGTGTTGTACATGACCATGCACTATCCTGCATGTTTGCTGGTTTTGACAAAACACTTGCATGTGTTAAAAAGCAAAATGTACCAAAGTATAAACACACGCAGGTTGATTAATGACAGGGATCCATTCTGAACAGTATGTCATTAGGTCAGTGGTTCTCAACCTTCCTAATGCCACAGGCCTTTAATATAGTTCCCATGGGTCGCAATGCACAGGTTGAGAACCGCTGCATTAGGTGATCTTGTCATTGTGGGAACATCATAGAGTAACTTAGACAAACCACAGTGTATAGCCCACTACATTACCTGGGCTATATGGCATATACCATTGCTCCTTAGCCGCAAACTTGTATGGCATGTTAATGTACTGATGATAGTTATTTGTTTATCTAAACACATCTAAACATAGAAAACGTCTAGCAAAAGTACACTATAAAAGACCAAAAATCGTGTATCTGTGTATCTGTATGAGGCCCTTACTATGAATGGAGCTTGCAGGACCGAGGTTGCTCGGGGTGAGTCAGTGAGTGAGCCGTGAGTGAATGAGACGGCCCGGGACATTACTGTGCACGCCTCTCAATTTTATAAACGCTGCACACTTTGGCTATGCTAATTTTATTAAAAGTATTTTTCTTTTTTCAATAATAAATTAATCTTAGCTCACTATAATTTTTTTACTTTATAACTTTTTTATTTTTTTACTTTTGGACATTTTCATAGTAATACAGGTTAAAACCAAAACACATCGTATAGCTATATAAAAATATTTTCTTTCTTAATATCTTTATAAGTGTCTTCTTTTTTTTTTTTTTTTTTAGTTTTCAATAAAAAATGTAAAAAAAAAAAAGAAAAAGACACAAACATTAACCTGGCCCTACACAGGGTCAGGATCATTAATACCCCTGTCCTTCACCTTCACATCTTGTTCCACTGGAAGGTCCTCAGGGCCGAAAACACACATGGAGCTGTCATGTCCTGTGATAACAATTATCACAATGATAATATCTCCTGAAGGACCTGAGTTTGTTTTATGCTTAAAACAATATGTAAACACTTCAAATATATATATATACACATATGTGTGTGTGTTTGTAGAAGGAGTTCACTAAAACAGCAATTAAAACTATAATTTAGTAATTTAGCTGTTTATTGTCACTATCAAGTTTTATGCACTACACAAAATTGTATTGCTATGCTTTTATATGACGAGCAGCCAACACCCTAGATTTGTTTGCACCAATATTACAAACACGAGTAAGCATTTTAGTGTTTGTCCTACAAAATTATGATAGCTACCTCACTAGGCAATAGAAAGTTTTCAACATCATCATAATCTTCTAGGACCACAAGGCTTATGGTCCAGTATTGACTGAAAGATCATTATGTGGCATATTATGATTCACCGATTTTCTAAACTTACGAAACATTTCATACAAAAAAATAAATTTTTATAATAACATCTTGCAGTTTGGTATATTACACAATCTTTGTAGGTAATTCATCACCTGAAAAGTAAAAGTAGAAAAAAAAAGCACAAAAATCTAGAAAGGACATAGCAGAAATCAATTCTAAGAGTTTGCTCAGAATATGTTTGGCAGATACTAGGAGTTTGGAAAGTTTGAACAATTAAACCAGGCAACTAATTGACAGACACTACACAGGCTTCATAAATATTTCCTCTAAATCTTTCTTCAAGGAATAGGGTGGAAAAAATTGGACAGAACAACTTCAAGGACAGGGTAGAGGAAAAGACCCCCTCATTCCTACAAAGATTAAGTAATTATCCAAGAACTTACAATTGGAATCACTATTTTAATTATAACATATACATATTTTATGGATAATAGAAAATGGTGGCTCATGCTTGAAAAATCCCAGCACTTGGGAGGCCTAGGTCGATGGATTTCCTGAGTTCAAGATCACAGGTTCAAGATCAGCCCGAGCCAGAGCGAGACCCCATCTTTAAAAAAGGCCGGACATTGTGGCAAATACCTGTAGTCCAAGCTACTTGGGAGGCTGAGGCAAGAGAATTGCTTAAGCCCAGGAGTTGGAGGTTGCTGTGAGCTTTGATGTCACGGCAATTTACCAAGGGTGACAAAGTGAGACTCCGTCTCAAAAAAAAAACCCTTTAAATGATATTGAAAATATAACATGTAAGTAACACTTGTTTATTTAAATACTTGAAAAGGAAGAAGTTGGTATATTTGAAGTTTTTGTATCCTAAAATATTCCAAATATTTTCAGCTTAAAATAATATATATTATTCCAAAGCTTAGAAAATTAGTGGAGAGAGGAGAATCTTATAAAATATCATAAAATATCATCACACCGTCAAAAGAAGTCATAGCAAAGTTGAAACTCATGTTCCACATCGGGAAAGCAGAATTCCAAGAGAATTTCAGAATCTAGTCAGCAATCCGTTACTCTTCCCTTTGCCACTAAACAGAAAGCTGAAGCAGAGACAGACACACACACTGCACACACTCACGTTGATCTGGATGTTTTGCTCTCCAAAACCTCAAACTGGGATTCGTGGTAGCTAAATGATTTTATTTCTGGGGAGAGTGATTTGATTGATACTGCATTTGGTAGAATTCCTTTGGAAGTATTGAAATGAAGCCAGTTAGGGTTTGAATTGCTTCTATGCAGAGGGAAAGAAATCACAACTATTCATAAGGCATACGACATCCATAAACAATGAAAAAATTATTTTGCAAATTTAATTTATTTTGCAAACAATTTATAAAATTGGCTCTCCTGAACTAACTCTCATATGCCTGTATATAGTATACACTATTTTATTATTTAAATTATAAACAATTGTAAAACAAATATACTATTAGTGTCTATTGTAAGGTTGCTAATGAAGTACACAAACAGTGGCATGTTCCAAAGGGACATATGAATTAAAGTCATATGTTTTTAATGAAGAAATTAAATCTTAAGGTGTTTCTTGTTGAGACTCAGCAAAAATCTGAAGATATACTCTGAAATTTTTTAATGGGAAAGGATTGTTTATTATTGTCTTGAGTTTGGTTTGACATTAAATCCTATAGAAAGATAAAAGAGAAATATGAGGTCATATTAATTCAAAAACAAAGTGAAATCTTCTCTTTTAACCTAGGTTAAAACATTTATGTTCATTCAAAAGATGAATAGCTTTTAGGTCCTTAGCATTATTGACATTCGTTGTCATCAAACTTCATCACTCTCGGGAAAAATGAAATCTGTCAAAGTAATTAAAAGGATAATATTTTATTCTCTGGAGCACAGTGCTATAGAAGGATTGTGTTAGTGTTCTTTACTTTCTTTTAAATGTTAAACAAATATGCAACATTAAGATTAAACTATAGTTAATATTTTGTGTCCTTGAAAGGTATGCCAGTTAGAAGGGATTTTTTTTTTTAAATGTACTATTAGAGAATATGTCCTCCAGGAGGTTATAAGGTATTAGGACTTAGAGCACATGTCCCCAATTTCTCCCTTTCTTAATTAATGGATGTAGACTTAGGAACATTGTTTGTTCATTTGCTATAACAGATGGGACTTTAGAAGCACAAAATCTCAATGTCAGAAAATATTCTAGGGCATTTTTAAATTGGCAGCCTATTAATAAATTAATATAATTTCCAGAATTTGTGCTTTTAATTTACTTTTCACTTAGCTAAAATCACAGGGATTTAGGTTGAGTCTTTAACGCTCTGCCTTTTGTGAAGATATTTTTGTCTGTGTATGGTTGTTCAATGTGATGAAAGAAATTGAAGAAGACACAAATAAATGGAAAAATATATTGTGTTCATAGATTGAAAGAAGTAATATTATTAAAAAGACATTCAATGCAATATCTACCAGAATTCCAATGACATTATTTGCAGAAACAGAAAAGTAATGCCACAATTTATGTAAAACCCACAAGAGACCCTGAATCGCCAAAGTAATCTTGAGGAAGAACAAAGATGAAAGCATCACACTGCATGATTTCCAAATATACTGCAAAGCTGCAATAATCAGAACAATATAGCTCTGGCATCAGTACAGATGCACAGACAAATGAAGCACAGAGAGAGCCCAGAAATAAAGTCACACAGGTCCAGACAAATGGCCAACTGATTTTTGGCAAAGATGCCAAGAACCAACAATGAGAAAAGTAGAATCCCTTTAATAAATTGTGTTGGGAAAATGGGATATTTATATGCAGAAGAATGTCATTGCACCCTAATACCACACCATTTGCAGAAATCAACTCAAAATGGATTAAAGATGTAAAGTTAAGACTAGAAAATTTTAAAACTACTAGAAGAAAATACAGAAAAAATTATCAATATTGTTCTGGGAAATAATTTTTTGGTTATGACCCAAAAAGCACAGGTAGCAAAAACTAAAGTAGACAAATGGGATTGCATCAAACTAAAAGTATTTCTGCACAGAAAATAATCAATAAATTGAAGAGATAACCTATAGAATGAAAGACAATCTATGCAAACTATATATCTGACACAGTGTTAATATCCAAAATATATAAGGAACCCAAACAGCTCAATAACAAAACAAGTAACATGATTTTAAAAATACTCAAAGGGCCTGAATTGACATTTCTCAAAAGGAGACAGAGAAATGGCCAACAGGAATATGAAAAAATGCTCAGCATCACTAATCATTGGGGAAATGCAAATCAAAACCATAATATTACCTCACATGTGTTAGAACAGCTATCATCAAAATACAAAAGACATGTGTTGGTGAATATATGGAGACAGGAACTTCATACACTGCTAGTGGGAATGTAAATTGATATAGCCATCATGGAAGTTCCTCAAAAAAACTAAAAATAGGACTACCACATGGTCCAGCAATCCCACTTCTGGGTATAGATCCAAATAAAATGAAATCGGTGTCTCGAAAAGACATCTGGACTCCCATATTCATTGCAAGATTATTCACAGTAGCTAAGATCTGGAAATAACTTTAGTGCCCATGGTCAACTGAATGGATAAAGAAAATGTGTTATACACATATAATGGACTATTACTTGGTACTTTAAAAAGAACAAAAGCTTATTATTTGCAAAAACATGGATAACCTGGATGACATTATAATAAATGAAGTAAGTCAAGCATAGAAAGACCAACTACACATTATCTCACTTATATGTAGAATCAAGAAATGGGAACTCATAGGAGCAGAGAATAGAATGGTGGTTGCCAGAGGCGGGGTGGTAGGTAAAAGGAGGAGATGCTGATAAAAGTATAAAATATTTCAATTAGACAGGAAGAATAAGTTCTAATGGAGCTCTAATATACAGCATGGTAACTGTAATTAGCTGTATTGGTTATTTGGAATTTGCTGAGAGAGTAGATCTCAAATATTCTTACCACAGGAAAAGGTAAGGGGACAGATGTGTAACTTGGTTTAATTATGGTAATCATTTCACAATGTTTACATATGTCAAATATTGTGTTGTATACCTTAAAGAGTCATAATTTTTATTTGTCAGTTATACCTCAATAAAGCTGGACAATAATAGAGCTTATAGTGTTTTTAGGAAGGACACAAAGGAAAAAGTTAAACAATTGAATAAGATCAAAATAAGAATATCTATTCAAGGAAAGAAAGAAAAAAATTAATAAACCAATGAATAATAGGTAAATATATTTAAAGTGTCACAGACAAGGGATTAATCTCTATAATATACAAGGAATTTCTAAAACATAACAAGAAGAAGACAGCAATTATAATTGAAAAGTGGCAACAAGAGTGAACAGGTCATTTATAATCAAGAAACACAGAAAACCAAGATGCACAGAAAGTGTAGTTCAAAATTATAGTTTGAAAAATGCGTATTAAAAAATAGATTTATTTGAACTATATGTATTATATGGAAAATTAGAAAAGTAATTCATTTCAGTTATTTGGAGAAATGTGGTGCTATAAGAACATTTCATGTTGCTAGTGGGAGGGTAGATTTGGTACAGCTACACTGAAGAGGTATCATTATTTTGGCAAATAAGGGATAGGCATAACCTAGGATAGAGTTATTCTGCTCCTGTAAATCCAAAGAAATTCTCACAGAAGTAGATAAAGGAAATTTTTTAGGATATTTCATTTGCCATATGTGTAGTGCCTGGAATTCAGAGGTACCCTGGATTTACATCACTGTGAAAAGAAATAGGTAAAATGTGTGAATGAACACAGTTTACACAACAAATAGAAAATTAGATAGATGTATACACTGTCACACAGATTGATCTCAAAAATATCATATTTAGTTGCAAACAGAATGAGATCTACTTTATAACAACAATAAATAAGTCAAAATCCTGCACACAAAACACACATTTTCTTTTAAAGAACAACATTGAAAATAATGCAAATTACACACAATAGAATGGTTGTTCTTCCAGTTACCTTGATGAGTAACAAACTACTCGAAACTTAGTGGCTGAATAATAACAATTATTCATTCTCCTTACAAGTCCATGAGTCAAGAATTCAGACATGGCTGAGGAGGTGAAACCTTGCTTCCTTGGTATCTGCAAAGGCCATTTAATGCATTATAGCGGTAGCTGAGTTCGTCTGTAGTGCTTAAGATCTGTTGGTTCACATGTCTGGCACTTGGGCACAGAAACTGGATGTGTTGACTCAACTGGGACTTTTTCCCTTTTCCTTTTGTCTTCAGGGACTGTTGATATGGTTTCGCCATAAAAGGACTTGAATCATGAGGGCAAACCATAAATTGCTGGTACTCTTAAAAGCTTGTCCAGTAGCTTACGTAGTATTTACTTTCCTAACATTTAGAATCACATGTTTGACCATCACCCAACTCAGATTCAAGGTAAGAGGAAGCAGACCCCAACTTTTGACAAGAAAGAAATCAATATATTTACAATCATTTTTTTATTGAGACATTGTTACCTATTGAAGAAGAGAAATAGAAACAGGATATTGGGAGGAAAGGAAATACAGTTCGCAGTTAAATAAGAGAGGATCTAGAAAACAACAATGTTGATAATATGCCATCGACATGATATAAAACAAATTCAGCTTTTAAAAGATACAGAATCATATAATATTGTTCCTGCCTTTAGTCTTCTAATACCTTTAGACCCGAACTTTCGTGCCTAAATGTTATGACCAATACCCATGCATTTTCATGATTCTATTGTACATTTCAGTAAGATAGTATCAGTTAGAATGATAATGTCCACTTAAATTTTCCACATTGTAACTAATATTGCAAAATCTTAACTTATGTTAGATCTGGGTGGTACTTATATGACTATCTGTTATATGATTGTTAATAGTTTCCTGTGAATTCAAAATATTTTATAATTTAAAAAAATAATATCTAACACTGTCAAATACTCTCTTGGTAAAAAATGAAATGCCGAAATTTGGAATAAGTAAGCAACTTCAAAATTCTGAGATGAAATGCTTAATCCAGTTTTAACTGCCTCTAAAAATAAGCAGAGGCCCAGCTGCATTTTATAAACAAAAGCAATTTGCATGCTCATTTTCCTCAGCTTAAGGTAGAATGCAAATACATACTATTGTTTTGGGTTGTGGAGAGGCCTTTTTTTTTGAGAAATAAAAACATAATTCATTGTTTAGAGGAAGATTATAGTTTATAGATTACATTGTAAAACATGAATTTCATTGCTGAAATCTAGAATTTTGCATTTAAATGTTAAGAAATTACAACAAATATCTAAAGAAGGCATCACAACAATAGATTTTTTTTTTAAATAAACCAGCATATATGTATCCCATACCTACTATACTCAAGGCAATTTAAAAAGTCTCTGGAACTATAATCACCCAATAATAGGATATTAGGGAATTTCTTTAACTTTTCTAAGTCTTTCCATAATGAGGGTTTGACTAAAATCTCCTAAGATTTTTTCCATAAAAGTTTCATCTTTAATAAAAATATGGGCAGAAAATAAAGCTATAAATAGTATTTAATAGAGTCACATTTAATAGTATTTAATAGAGTCACAATAGAGTATTTAATAGATTAGGTCTTCACGTAATAAATATGTATTATCCCAGAGGAGGCTGATGTTGAAACAGTAGGGGTAGAAAAGGGGGAAGGAAATTGACCTAAAAGTTGAAGAATAGTGTATTTGAATAGTACAGAGGAAAGAGAAGCACTTAAATAAACATCATGAGACACGGCTAAGAAATCAGGAATGAAGAGCTGCCTGTGGAAGAGACAATAAATCAGCTCTGAGTAGGCAGAATTGCAACTTGTGGCTGGATTCTATTATTGAGTTTTGTTTGGCAAGCAACGTGGTCTTCAAATATTCCCTAGTTGTCCACATTGAAAAATAAATAAATCAAAAAATGGAAAGTTTGCCTAGCTCTCAAAGTATCTGGCAAAATTGGTACCCATGCTCATCAGGGCAAAAATCAGCTGGAGCTAAGGAGAGGTTGTCCACTTTCAGATGGGGCATCCACTCTGCTGTTATCCACAATTCCCACTCATTCCCATTACACCCCGCCAGGTTTACCAATCTGTATTTCCTGATGAGTCCCATAGTCTTGTCAGTATGTCAAAGCCACAGAAGAGGTCCATTTTTAAGAAGTAATAGAGAACAATTATCAAACTATAAAATTTGAATTTGAGATTTTACTAGAAACAGTTTGATACGAAATGCGTTTTTATTAAAATAGTTTAAATTAATCAAATCAAAGATGCTAAACTCAAAGAGAACTTGCCTCAGGAACTGGAAAAAGATGAAATCAAGAACTCAAGTAGGTGATTGATTTTTGAGGAACACTGCTTTCTTAGAGGCAGGAGAAAAGGACAATAAAATAGGGTGGCAAAGGCAAATGTGGAGCTTTGGGTTGAGGCTGAAGATGGTAGGAGATGTGAAGACTTTATCAGACTGTGGTTCTGTATTTGAGATTAGGCTCTCCACATACTGTTTTTTGTGATGATTGGTATTTCACTGTCATCTGTTCACTCCCCAAAAGACCACCAGGAAAACTAAGGGTCATTAGACTTACTTCAGCATGAGGGGCATCACCTTGATGGCCTCTTGGCTGTGTCTCAATATGGAACCCTAGTACCTACCCTGGGTGATTTGGGGTTAAGCGTTAGGAGGCGGGAACTGGTTAAGCTTGGGTAGAGTTTACAAATTAATAACGTTGAACTAGCAGGTGCAGGAAGTAAGGGTTTTTGAAACAAGTCTTGATAAGAAAGTTGTTGTCTTGGTAAGAATGAGGTTGAATTAGTTCACAGTCTTTCCTTTAGGAGCAGGTGTCTCCTGGAGGAAACATTTAAGTTATTTTTGCTTGATGATAGCATGGTTAATAACATGGAAATGTGTTCCTGATATTGCTTAAAATAGGGAAAGAAAGGTATATCCCGTCCCAGCAATTGGTTTCAATTCTTCTCACACAACCCATCGGAACTTCATTTCTGTCTTATATATATTAAAAATGGTGATAATATCTTCAGAGAGGGCCTATCAGGACATTTCCCATAAAATAAATCCTTACTCCCCATCTTATTTTTTTCTGAGTTTGTTCCTATTTGTTTCTATGATGGTATTTGGCCCTTTGTTACTTTTAATTAGTGTTTTTTATTTGTTTATTTAATACCTCGTTCCTCACTTGACTATAATTTCCGTGAAGAGTCCATATCACTCTGACTCATTTTCTCATAGTAGAAATTCATTGCATTGAATTAATGAATTAAGGAAAGAAAAAATATCAGTCAGATTGGTATTAGAGATAAGAGGGTTTCAGGAGAGATTTGCAAAAAAAAAAAAGATAAAAAGATGTGTGTTGATGTTATGTTATAAAGATTTACTCTAACATTTATCCTCTATGTAAATAACATAATAGTGTAAATATTGAATTGATAGCCAAATAACGAAGAAACTGTATTGAGATGGGAAACAGCAATTGGCAGAGAGTATGGGAAGGATGTGATTGCAAGAGGAGTATATTTCTATGTTTTATAGGGGAAATCAAACTTTAATGTATACAACTAATTTTTTAAAAATTGACAGAAACACGTTACTTAGGAATGCACAGCAAATAAGAGAAGAAATGAGTCAAACGTGGTTACCCTCAGGAAATGACAGAAGAGGGGAAAAGCGGAGAGCAAGGGAACAAATAGCTTTGGTTTATTACTGCAAGCTTTACACAAGTATTGCCATTTAGAAATCATTTATATATACCCAATAAAATATTAGAATCAGAACAAAATTTTACAATATATCATATAATCATTTCTATGTGTATTGACCAAAAGATCATCTTTTCCTCCCACTGCTATGAGAGCAAGTATTAATTTTAAAAGCTCTCTTTTACTTTCCCAGTCTTCAATCTCTATCAATATACCCCACAAATGCTCAGTTATGGCCATCCCTCTCCTAACATAGCATGTTCTTTCATGATTTCCTATTGTTTTAACATCCTTTTCCTCTCTTAAGTTCCTCCCTAACACCCCTACTGAAGAACTCCTACTCAATCATGCAAACCCAACTTAGACACCTACTTTTTGATGATTCCTTTCCCTCCTCCCTACCAACCTTGGTGTCAACCTTCTTTGCGCACCCTGAATATGCAAAACTCTTAATACCTTCTCTTTGTGCATAGCCAGAGCACTGGAATGTCAAGGAATTGGGTTGAGATGGAGAAGATAAATGCAAATTTGTCACCAGATAGAGCAAACAATGCAAAAGGCATTTCTTCTGATATATTGAAAACATCCTTTCTGTTTGTAAACCCAGTAGTTTTGTTTGTTGGGTTTTTTGTTGTTGTTGTTGTTTTTATTTTTTAATAACGGAAATGAGTTTTGTTTGCTGAGGCTTTAAAGAATTCTCATTACTTGAATATTTCAATTTTAAATCTTTTTATTTTTGTACCTGAATGTATATTCCATGCCAAGGATAAATCCCTTTCATTGATCACCACCTAATTATCTTATTTTAGGAGCACATTTATCATTAAAAAATGCTATTTTAAAAATTCAGCCTATTTTCATTCTTACCCTGCTGAGTCTGAATGTTAATGTACTTCCTTGGGCCCTCCAAATGACTTTGTTTTTGTAATGTGTTGATGACAGCTTATTTGCTGGTTCGAATTCAAATTTTCTTTGCCTGGGCTATTTAAATTATAATTGGCACTGACAGCCAGTGGTCACAAAGAGACCATAGTTACAGAATGTGTATTCTTAGCAACAGAAAAATAAGGGGGAAAAATCATTATACCAGAAACACCAGGGAACAGACTTAATATGGTCTAATGAATATCTAGAATATGCATTTAACACAACAAAAATTCTATCTTGTCTCAATAGCTATATTCATCAATCTCATTACTCCTACTGGTTAAGATGACAGTTAAGAACTACAAAAATAATAGCAAACGATGAAGTGTAATTCTCCTTTGTGATCATCTAAACTTGATTTATTGCTTTTGTTTTTGTTCATATGGATTTGGGCAATACTTATTAAGCAACTACAGTGTTCTAATTATTTTATATAAAATAACTTCCAATATTGTGTTAAAAACTATAAACTTTTCTGTTTCTTCTCTGTTTGCCAAATATAGGTGCATTCATGTTATGCCAGTGGTCACTGCAGCACTAAATAATCAGCTAAACCTTCCTACATTTAATCAACTATACAGCATTGAAATTGCTCTTTCAATGATTCAAATAAATTTCATGGTCACCACCCATACATATAAAAGATTGAGATAAAAATCCCTTACCTCTGCTGAAAACAAAAGTAAGAAAGCCATGAACTGAACTCTGATGAGTGCTTGGGCCACAATTATACCTCCTAATTACAAACTATTAAGCAACTCTACGAGTTCTATGCTCTCAGCTGCCAGAACATACCTCTCTCCAATATTGTTCACATTTTCGCTTGTCCCAAATTACCTATTAATCCAAGTGAGAATTTACCTTTCTACAAAATAAACCGAGCAAACTCCTACTAGTCAGAGAACAGATCTTTATTAACAGCCTGAAATGTATAGCACAAGGCACTAAATAACCTGATAATGACTGTGGTAGCCATCTTTTGATGTAACTCTTGCCTAATAAGAATTTGGGGAATTGCTAAAATGATGTTTTACACGTAGATATTTTTTGTTTATCACTTGTTAAATAAACTGTATATTGAGAGACATAGACATTTCTAAAGTCATCTTATTAGCATAAAATGACACAAAAGATTTTCAAATATGAGCCTCGAAAGGTGTAAGCGGTGGCACCCAGAGATGAGGCCCCTGCAGAGATGTTCAGGCCAGGTTTATCGAAAGGCGAGGGTGCATGGGTCAGCGCCTGTGGCTCAAAGGGGTAGGGTGCTAGCCCCATAGGCCTGAGGTGGCAGGTTCAAACCCAGCTCCAGCCAAAAACTGCAAAAAAAAAAAAAAAAAAAAAGTGGGTGGGAGAGGGTGCATGGGATGGTGATGTCTACATAACGCGGAGGAGAATCTGTGTTACATAGAGCAATGGTAGGCAGGTTAACACAACACGCCTTTGTGAAAGGCTGGTGGTCAGCCCTGGGATTCGTAACCACTAGAAGACCAGGCTCCCAGAAGGCTGCCTGGATCTGGTTAGTGAAGGTTCCAGGAGTGAAGTGGCCAGCAATAGGTGTGGCTCCAGTGGCAGCAGCAAACTGCCCATGCAACAACAAGGGAGCTCTCTCAGTAGGTCTGATGTGGTGGATGCTGGCCCCAGAAGTTCTCCACACACGTGGCGTGACACCATCTCCCGCGAACACCCGTGGGGGGTCATGCCTAATCTTATTCTACAGAGATCCTGAAGAGACTGAAAAGGAAGAGCAGGCTGCTGCTGAGAAAGCTGTGGCCAAGGAGGAATTTCAGGGTGTGTGGACTGCTCCAGCTCCTGAGATTACTGCTCCTCAACCCAAGGTTGCAGACTGGTCAGAAGGCTGAGGTCCCTCTGTGCCTATTCAGCAGGAACCCACTGAAGACTGCAGGGCCCAGCCTGCCGCAGAGACTGGACTGAGCTCCCATTGCTCAGGCCACTGAATGGGTAGGAACAACCATGGAGTGGTCTTCAGCTGTTCATCCACAGGCTCTTAAACAAGATGGAAATAAAGTTGGAGGAAATAAACATCACTTTAAAAATATATAAAAGGGAAGGGTGACCTACCTGGGCAGTGCAAAGACAGTGTCTGTACCTGGGGGCAGTTACAGAACTCCTGTATATAGGACAAAATGGGGTAGGCAAATTTCACAGTTTGCTGGGAAAGTTAGGGTCCTTTGGCATGAATTTGGGAGGTTAGGGCTAGCCAGATCTTTTGTGTCTTTGTCTTAGAAGATATGGAGGGGGAGGAAGTTGCCTTAGCCCACTTATAAAATTATTTCAGAAGGAAAGTAGAAAATATGTGTGACCAAAGATACCATCTGGCTGGGCACCCATAGCTCAGTGGTTTAGGGCACCAGCCACATGCACCAGGACTGGTGGGTTCAACCCCAATCCCGAGCCTGCTAAACAAAAATATAGCTGGGTGTTGTCATGGGTACTGTAGTCCCAGGTACTAGGGAGGTTGAGGCAAAAGAATTACTTGAGCCCAAGAGTTGGTGGTTACTGTGAGCTATGATGCTGCAACACTCTACTGAAGGTGACAAAGTGAGACTCTGTCTCAATAAAAAATAATAATAATAATTAAAAATATAAAAATAAATAAATAAACAAAGATACCAACCAGGAATTCATATGGGAAGACCAGGACACAGCTGACTTGGGTTTCTAGGACATAAGGAAAGATTCTTGAGGGAGAGGCATACCTAGAGGTCATCTGGTTACAGATGTGGACATTAAGCTCTGGAAAGACTCAAGCTGAAAGAAAGAGCAACGCCTCCTGAAGGCCTAAATTTAGCATCCAAAGCAGTTCATCATCTCCATCGAAACTCAGGAACCCCCTAGTAATTGCCTGTTTAGTCCCACGCATCCTTTGTAGGTCCCTATACACCAGTAAAATGTTTGGAGAAGACTGAGGTGATCTCCTTTAGGAGGATATGTTCCCAAAGACCCTCTCTTCTTAGGTTTCTAAACTGCGCATGGAATTTTCATCTTGGGCAAAGTAATAAGTAAGATTATCTTGCTGTGTTTCCTTTTACTTAGCATTTTTAAGGCCCTAAAAGCTACTATTTCCACATATTGAAGTGTGGTCTTTTGAACTCTATCTTTACATTAGATTTTAATGATTAAGAGACCATTTTAGCATTATAAATTCACTCCCCAATAATATACCATTAGTATGTTTTGCTTCTATAAAAATATTAGGTTAATATATAATTAAGTGAAAAGTATAAGGGATGTGGTAGAGTAACTAAGGCATTTCACCCTTCAATTCTTTATTGTAGAACAAAATGAACAAAATTAGCAGCAATATAGCTTTATGTTCAGATGTATTCTAAAATGCAAAGTCACAAATAAAAAATTTCACTACAACAAGAAATAAAGAAAAAATATAGCTTTCAAATTCTGGGAATATACTCAAAGGGATAGCTCTCTCTTTGCCCATGTTAGTGATTGCATAGGCAGAAAATCTTCCAAGGAATTTATAACACCGTAATGCTACCCCTTCTTTCTTCTTTTGCAGAGCATTATTTCAAAATAAGCCAATCTATTTTGAATTACAGGATAGGTTTCATTTCCTTTAACTCCATTTTTATGGTGTAAAATTTAGAAAAATGTGAAGGACAGAAAATGCAGTAAAGAAAGCATAGAAGAAAAATATGCTTCCCCACTATTTGCTTTTGAACAAGGACTTAAGAGATTATTTATAATTAACTTAAATCCAAGACTTTTTAAAGCAAAACACAGATATTTTTAAGGTATATTTTAAATTATTAATTTAAAAAAATCCTGATTTGTCTTGTTTAAAACTATCTTTCCTCTTCCATACCCCTGTTGCTCGTGTTCACACATACACAAAATTGTGGAGTTTTCATTTGTTTTTTAAAATGTACATTTAGTTGGCTTCTATCTTAAATGTAAATACTTTTTCAAACACAGGACAAAGCTCAGAGCCTATTTAAAAGAGAATCTCCCTGGGGATGGCACTTATGGCTCATAAGGGTAGGGCACCAGCCCCAAAATCCAGAGGTGGTGGGTTCAAACCCAGCCCCAGCCAAAAAAGAAAAAAAAGAAAGAGAGAGAGAGAATTTCCTCAGATTACACTCAAGCATTACTCAGGAGAATAACATCTTGTGAGAAATGATATTCTAGCTTCAAAGAAAAGGTTCAATCCGATTTATATTCAGTCTTATCTATAATCACCTAAGTTACCAGCATTATAACCCTGTGGGAGACCAGAATATGCCACCCCCAAATATGAAAAGTTGTTAAGCTGAAGACACTTTTAAGAAACATCAGATGCAGAGAAGGCTCTAGAAGCAGGACATAGATTACAAATGCAAAAGGTATGTCACACACACTCATATCAGAAAGAACAGAACAAGGGTTAACCTCTGAAGACACCTTCAGACATTCATGGACCTGGAGATGTTACCAGAAGAATCTACATGAACAAACTTTAATGCCCAGCCTTTGCCTGTCATTTCTTTGCCTTCCCCCAAGTTGCTACTCCTAGAGAGCTAAAGTCATTTTCTTTTGTCTTATTACTTCTCTAAATATTTACTGTTCTTTTTTAAAGTTGCTATATAGACTAAAACTCAAAGCCACTTAGAAAACTCCTCTCTGCGTGTCTTCCACATACATATGAATTATATATGTTAATAAACATGTTTTCTTTTAAATTTTAGTTTATGTATTTTATTTAATCCAACACAATAAAATATCATTTCAATAAACAAATATTAATGAAATAATTTACGTTCTTTATTTCATACCAAGTGTTGAAATACAAGGGTCCTTTCCAACCAAAACCCTATTGTTGAAGAAAAAATAATTATTGTTCTTCTCCTTATACCCCCAACTGCTCTTTCACCTCCAGGTAGTTTCATGTAACAACAGTATGTTGTTTTTAGGAGTGCAAAAGCTAGTTTAGAAGGTTTTATAATTAACATATAACTCTGAGACCTTATATCATTCATAAAATGACAAAATTGGTTCTTGAAAATATCAACCATTGCCATGAAATTTTACTCTGTGAAGAAAGTAAAAATTCTACTTGGTTTATTCATTTAATTAAGATTTATTGAGCACTTACTATTTGCCAGGTACTGTGCTAGGCAAATGGGTAGAAAATGCACATAATAATATTTGGATCCCAAAGGCCTCTGATCTGATATTTATTACCTAAAGATATAATAAATACTTTAACTGGCTTTTGTACCCCATCCCTTCTTCAGAGGTTAACCTCTAAACCATCAGTATTTTCAAGTGGTAGGAGAGTCTTTGTTACTCTTGGTGCCTCCGTGAGAAACATTGATAGTTTATGGTAATGAGATAACTCAGAGTGTGTCCTACTTTATGCTAATGAGATAGATAACAATGCAGGATGGGGGCTGGAAAGACCAGTCATGTAATTAGAGACTGTGTTTCAAGCCAGCAAATCTCAGCTCAATCTCTGGAAAAGGAAGGGGGGCCAGAGATTGAGTTTGACCACTTGGATGATGATTCAATCAACGAGGCCTATCTGATGAAACGTCAATAGATCTCCGGACTGTGAGGCTCAGGTGAACTTCCTGGGTCAGCAGCACTCCATACCAAGAGAATAAAGAGAATAATGCATCCCTAACAGAGAAGCTTCACGTATAGAAGTCTCAGATTCTATGTGAGACAATCTGATGCATCTCTTCTAATGTATACCCTTTGCTTGTCATAAACATGACTGTAGGTATAATTGGTTTCAGTGATTTCTGTGAATCTTTCTTGCAAATTATGGAAACTACGTATAGTTTGGGGAAACTGAAAGCTTTACAGTTGATGTCAGATTTTTAGTGCAGGCTTGGTGGTATGGAGAACTGCACTCCTAACCTCAAGGGTGGCTATTTGTAGGCATCCAACAACCTTCTTTGGAAAATTGCTTATCTTTTTTCTTTTTTAGGATATAAAAGTATAGATTTTATTTTGTTTTAGGAAGAGAGAAAAGAGAGAAAGAGGGAAAGAGAGAACAGAGAGCAGAGAGATGTCATGGCATCCCACAGAGGGAAAGAATGCCCGTCAAATTGCTTATCTCCATAAATCTTAGTTTTTCTTCACAGATAAAATAGTAATACCTAAATTACTAGATTGTTGTAAAGATAAAATAGTTAATTATATAAAGTACCCAGGTATCATGTGCTTTGAACAGATTGGGTGCTCAATTAATGTTTTATAATTATTGGATAGGAAATCAAAAAGTCCTCCCAAATACATTATCATATGAATGAAAGACTCAGCAAAGATTGCTCTCACAGAACACAGCATAGGATAAGACAATTTTCATGTAGCAAAATTTGAATGGCTTATCTTGCCTGTCTGATAGAAAAAGCTTCACTTTGTGAACATTTCCTCTCCAGGGTGAGTGATGGATAGCATTAGGAATTTTAGGCCTGTGATTTTATCTTAATCCTTGAAAAATCTTTTTAAAAATGTGAAATTTATAAGACAACTTCTTTTTTTTTTTTTTCCTGCAGTTTTTGGCTGGGGCTGGGCTTGAACCTGCCTCTAGCATATGGAACCAGCACCCTACTCCTTTGAGCCACAGGCGCCACCCAAGACAACTTCTTTATAAAGGTCTAAGATGTAACTAAAAGTTAAATTATTACAGAAAATATCCGAGAAAACCACCAGGGCATAACAGAAAATTTAGTGGGTCAGAAACAGAAGGCTTTGCTCTGGGTTTTGATTCAGACATGATGCCTTCACTGCTTCCAGCTCTGCAATACTAAAAGAGGCCCCTGCTCTTCCAGAAAATGTCATTGCAATGGCTATTTAGGGCTGATATGAATATTAAAAGAAGTGATGCACATAAAAGGGCTTAGCAACTCTAATTAGGCTTTGTTTAGTGCATGTGATCATTAATTTGGACACATAATTATAATCTAATTATTCTAATATGGAAGTAAAAATATTTTTGAGCAGTAAAATAGAAACTCCATTCTCTGACTCAACAAGGGTAAGAGAATTGGCTAAAATAACATCAGCATTTGGAAATAAATTCCTACACTTGACATTTATGTCACTTAAGGATTAATTCCAGAGTACAAAAAAAAAGACATGCTATAGGTGAAATGTGTCCCCAGGTATGTTCTTGTTGATCTACAGAATTTTAAAAGAAGATTATTTTTATTTTGGTATACTTGGCCCATATCCCCAAGTTACAACCATCAGTTGATAATAAATGGAGCCATTCACACTCCAGTGTCTACTGTTCTTGTTCAGGTCCTATTATAGACTGAATGTATGTGTCCTCTCAAAATTCACACGTTCAAGCCTTAATCCCCCAATGTGATTATATGTGGACATAGGGTCTTTAGGAAGTCATTAAGGTTAAGTGAAGTCATAAAAAGCCCTGATCCAGTAAGATTTTTGTCTTTATAAGGAGATACACCAAGAACAAGATGCAATGGTTCATCCTGTAATCCAGCACTTTGGGAAGCCAAGGCAGGAGAATCATCTGAGGCCAGGAATTCAAGACCAGTCTGGGCAACATAGCAAGATACTGTTTCTACAAAAAAATTTAAAAATTAACCATGCATATCTGTAGTACCAGCTACTTGGGAGACTGAGTTGGGAGGGTTGCATGAGCCCAGGAGTTTGAGGCTGCAGTGAGCTATGATGATGCCATTGCACTGTGCACTCCAGTCTGGGCAGCAAAGTGAGGCTCTAACTAAAAATAACTAAATAAATAAAATGAAGAGACATCAGAGAACTCAGCTCAGAGAGTTAGCTCTCTCTGTGTACACTCAGAGGAAAGGCCATGAGAAGACAGTGAAAAAGCTGTCTGCAAGCCAGGAAGAGCCCTCTCACCAGAAACGGAAACGGCCCAAACTTTGATCTTCTATCAAGAACTGTGAGAAAATGAGTTGTTTGTGCCTCCTGGCCTGTTGTATTTTGTTATAGCAGCCCAAGATGACTTATACAAGTCCCATTTCCTCATTTATATCACCAAGCTGGGGCATGTGAACTGTTGACTCACTTTATAGAGCTGAGTCACTTCTAGTTACTGGAAGTCAGAATCAGGGTTATTATAAATGACAGAAATCAGGAGTAGGAGACAGACGTGAACAAAGAGGACAAAAGAACAAGAAGAGAATTATAGGTCAGGGGTAAGACAAAGCCACCAGGTGAAGGAATTTCAGTTCAAGCATCTAAAAAGGCTTTTAGCATAATATTATTGGCACGTGGCTCTTATTATAGATCCAGCAGGATGCAGTCGCTGAGAGATTACCCTGGTCAACCAGGAAGGCTGCTGGGAAGAGGAAGCTCGCAGAAATCTGCCACTGTGGCAGGCAGCCTTGACTGTGCCCTACCCAGTCAGAGCTGTGAACATCTCTGCTTTTACTTTGGTTAGTGTATCTATCTGAAAAAGCCTTCTCCTCAATTCTTAGTGAAATATAGAATATGATTCTAAAACTATTCTGATCATGGTTGGTGTGATAATCATAAAAATTTGACAATTAGAGTCAATCTGTTTACACTATCAAAGAGGTCAAGAAATCTTTCCTTTTATGCTATTGAGAGTTTCTAAGTTGCTCCTTCTATGCTAGGAAATCTTCTAGTCCTCCATATACTTGAGAAAGAAACAAAGACTGGCCAGGATGAAGGATAGGGGCCTAATATGGATGAGTGCTCTTAAACCTATCAGGATTATATCAGAACTTGTAGGGAGTGGAGTGAATCTTGAATGTGGGTTTGGGTTACTCTTCTTCACCTCCAGGGAAATGTGGGGAAGGCAGGGTTGAGCTGTGTGCATAGGCAGGAGAGCTGGTTAGCATCCCCATTTGTGTGTAAGTGATTCATGTCCATATGGTCATATTTCACAGTAAGAAAAAAGTATAAGCCAACATTTCAGTTCATCCACTCATTTATTACATGATTTAATAGAGAATAAATTAATATAAATTTGTTGATCATTTCAAGAGTTACAAACTTAAAATTCACAAAGGAAAATAAGATATCTCTAAAATCTATATAAATCTTTTGTAATTATTATATCTAGAAAGCATTTCTGACAAGTACTACTATAAATTCCCAGATAAGGAAAAGGCTATCGCATGTTGAAGGTGCATCCACAGACAGTAAAATGTAAATAATTGGGGTAGGAAAAGGAAGTGGAGGATGTGACTGTACACAGCCTTCACTTCAGCTCCTTTAAGGTTGTTCATTACCAAATGAAAATGTGAACTTTTTATCATGACATTCCAGATGACGAAAATCTGGCTCCAAACGTAAATTCTATCCTTATCTGTGACTGTTCCCAGTTATGCCAATCATTGTGGACATAAAGTTATGCCTTTTCAAATTCCCATGTCATATTTGGTGCTGTTCCCACTTCCATTTCCTACTCCATAGGCTTCGTGAAGTCTTACATGGCCTTTAAGATCTGTCTGGAATGCCAGCAAATGTAGAAAGCTTTGTCAAACTCTTAGTCTTAGATGTTAACTGACCCCCTCTGTGCTAACAGTGAGCTGCAGCTCCAGACAATTATAGCTTGGCATGAGAGAGCAGCACCCCCCACCCCCATCATAACCTCTAATTCCTTATCACAACTGCTGACTGGCCTCCCTTTTTCATTTTGAATGCTCACTTTGCACCCTGCATTGTACCTTTGGAAGCAACCGTGTGTTGTTCTTATGTGTATCCCCAGGAAGGGCTTAAGCCGTCACCACATGTTACTCAACATTTTCCTCAGGCTTTGAGCTAAACTCAGTGAGAGCAGAAATCTGTATCCCTAAAAACTGACACAACTGGCACAAGAACCACACTAATTTAGCTAGATATTCCTCGGGTAGATGAATAAACAATTTGTAACAATGGTAAAACCACTCCTTTTGCATCATGTTGCATAGCACTAAGAAAATAAGCTTGGTAACAAATATTGAAGGCAGGTTGTGGAGTATATTAGATGCCACGCTTGAGAAATTATATTTATCTTGAAAGTAGTAGTAGCTATATATATACATTTTTAAGTATGAGGGTAACAAGATTACGTGTGTGCTTTAAGGAAATTGCTCTAACATTTTGATGTTCACCTTGGTTGATGAAAGGTTAAAGACAAGAGGCACTCAGATATTTTTCAGTAGTTAAAACTCAAGATGATAATCCCCTAGTAGTTCAAATGACTAGAAAGAAATACTGAAAACTTGAATGGAAGAAGATGTCACTTCTTTGATTCTAGGTAACTAAGATGACAATGACAAAGTGATTAAGATATTATTAAGTAGTGCAATGTAGATGTTAAGTCTCATTCTGCATATGCTTAGTTCAAAGTGACAATGGCCAACCAAATGGCAATATTTCATGATTAATGGAAGGAATTAGAATATTTATTGAGTGCCTATTCAATGCCAGAAAACTAGTCAGGATCCTGAAAATTCAGAATTAAGTTCGTTAGACTCCCTTGATTTTCTCAAGGAATGGTAAGTCCCTGGAAGGCAGACAGTAAACAGATAATTATAACCGCATGGGGTAATTAATATGTTTGAAATTGGATAGTTAATATAGTAGAAAAAAGAATAAACAAATAAATATATTTGAGTTGAGGATGAAAGACAGAGCTGTGCATGTGAAAACTGATAGAACTATGAGGCGAGGGTTACATGAGGACACTGATTGCTGATGTTTATATTATTTTATTTGAATTTTAATGAAGCAAGAAAGAGTGCATTTTAAGTGATATATATAAATGCACAATTCTTTATAAACTGGTACTAAAATGAGAAATATAGATTTGACAGACAACTACATGGAAGAGATTCTAAGTTATTTAAAGTACAAGGAAAAACAAAAGATCAGAAACTCAGCTATAGGAAATGGGGGTTGAAGCACAGAAGCAGAAAATAATCCAAGAAAGGAAAGCAGGCAGGCAGGAAGGAAGAAAGGAAGGAAAAAGAAAGAAGAGAAGAGGAGAAGAGAGAAGAGAAAAGAAAAAATCAGTACAAATGCATCCAGGATTGTTCAAGGAAAATGAGAACTGAGATAAATATTTGGAACTCATGGGCATTTTGGTGCTTGCCAAGAACACATTTCTCATGGAATGGTGAGGAAGGACACCAGATTGGCTTCCAGAGGTGACTTGGTGGTGGTGAAGAAATGGAAGCAGAAGGTGCAGAGAGTTTACATGGAAAACAAGAGAGAAGGAGGGAGTGGTGGGATTACATCACCAATTCAATATTTATTGTTCAGTGTAGGTCAGGTTCTTGAGAGCCGTGGATATATTATAGGCAAACAAGAGGGCAAAGGTTCTTGACCTAATCGTGCTTAAATGAAACCACGTGCTTAAATGGAAGACTTTCATTAAATGAAAGTGAAAGCCTTCCATTTCAAGAAAACTGGGATTCTACTCATCTTAGAAGTAAGTCAGAGGAAGATAAATTAAGAAAAGGGGAAGAAGGAATCTGAATGAGTCTTGAGCGTTGGGATTGAGCTCCTGGAGTGAAGGCTAAAGGAAATGCAGAGGGCACAGGCAGGGATTTGATTTGATGAAAACCAGTGTCATTTCTTCTATTTAAACTTATGTCTTGACTTTAGTCCCTTTGCTTTTCATTCATCTTATTGTATTTCTTGAACAGAAGCAGCACAGTGATTCCATCCATTATGATTATTTTTACTGTTCTTCAGGAATCACGTAAAAATTCTGTGGTGACGGATGCTATTGGGTTAAACAAACATCTAAAATGTTTGTTATTGAACTAATGTATACGACCATTTTGAAAATAAGAAATCAACCTTAAAGCTATACACTGGATTATATGGTTTTAGGGGAATGTCATACACACATATTAAGACTCTAGAATGATTTGACTTACCTACATTAGTTTTTCCAATATAACTATATTAATTTGATTTTTCATGATGAACTTCTGATAGATTATATAAATAGCAAGAAATAGTGACCCTTAAAATCTCAAGGTAAAAATTTATCTGAAAGTGGAATCCACCCATTAGTTATGCTTTCCTTTAGCCCATTAGGCATTTTTAGGATTACATACACACATACACTTTTAGGATTGTTCAACATTTTTTTAAGAAAGTGTTCTGATATCTCATTCTATAAACTTTTCTAATTGGACTATTTTCTGTTGCACTATTTTCCAGATTTTTCCTACTATTTTTCTATACATTATTTCAGTTTTTTATGGTTTCACTTTTAATGTTATTATTATTGGCAATTAGAGTTGACTTAGCTTGGAGAGTCAGTATAAGGACATATTTTATGATTTCCATTTTTCCTGAAATATTGCCAAATAACTTTTTTGCATGCTGAAAAACAAGTATGGTAACTTATAGCTTTCAAAGACAGACTCAAGAACATCTGTGAATAAAGGTAAATAATAGTAACAAAAGAAAATGGTAACTTATTATAAGTTATTATTTTATATTTGAACACAATGTTATAAGATATCCCATTAACACTGATTTTAAGGTTATCTTAAAGCTAAAGTAATAACTGTAATTTTTCACACATAATCATTGTATTAAAGCTTTCTTTTTCCCAATTAACATATTAGTAAAACAACTCATTTTGGATTCCACACCTGAGACAAGCCTCTAGGTTCTAAATAGCCATTTTCTTTCCTGTTTCTCTATTATAGTTACAAGGCATTATGCAAAACAAAAACTATAAATGTATTTCCCTAAATATATTAATTAAAAAATGGAATCTCAAGAAAAAAGTATACAGAAATAAATGAAAAATATTGAATCTTCAGACATAATCATTTGAAGTAATAGGTTTTTCTAAAATGAAAAGGGCAATGAACAATGTCCCTTTCATCTATTGCCTCCTTCCCTAAGGAGTTATAGGCTAAGTGTTTTCTTTCTTCTTCTTTTTTTTTTAATTTCACCTTTATATGAGTACAAATGTTTAGGTTACATTGTTTTCAATTCTAAGGTAAAGTTCAAGTTGTAGTTGAGCCCTTCACCCTGGGGGCATGTTGACCACCCTCCTATTGTGCACATTAGGTGAGACCTCACCAGTTGCCCTCCCTACTCTTAGCTAAATGTTTTCTATCCTTCTTTGAAGTTCAATGACTAACATCTTGACAATGGAATGTGAGTGAAAGTCAAAAGCTCTAGGGAAAGATTTGCTTCCCAATGATCAACTCTTTTCCTCTCTTCAAAAATTTCTCTTGGCTTTCAATGTACCTTTTTTTTCTTCTGGTTAAAGACTCTCTCTGCTGGCTAGACAGCATTTTCAGAACTCTGAACACTAGAAAAGTAATCTAAACAAGATAATTTTGTTATCCTCAAAAGGTTAATGATACACATCTTAGCCAACAAGTACTCCATACCTCAGTTGAGCCTAAAGTTCCTTCTTTAAGAAATTATTTTACTATGGAGCATATTGCAAGGGTACAAGTCAAATCTATCAAGTGTAGAACCTAAATGTCTTAACATAATAATCAAGTAAATGAGGTGAAAACTATATTAATTAGTTTGATGTAAGCACTCCAAATTGTATAAAGAAATCAACACAGTGTACCCCACATATGCATAAATGTATTCATGATCTATGTGTATATGACTTAATAAAAGGAAAAAAAAATGAAACTATTTTAATTAGAGTTATTTTGACATTCTACTTCTCCATTCAGTATGTTCAAAAATAATTTCTAATAATTTGATAGTACACTATAAGCAAAGCACTAGATAAATTAGAAAATAAAAAAAGGGGGATTAATTAAGTTGGGTAGGAATTTCCTGAAAGAGGTGGTGTTTATAATGATTCTAGGAAAATGAGGAAAAAAATAGGAAAGTAATTACTTATAGGAAAATTAGGATGGACTTTAAGAAAAATATTTCAGCACTAATGAGAAAATAACATGAACTCAAATGATTTGAACCTGGAAAATATAAGGTAAATTTGATGAACTACTTTAGAAATTTTGAAACCTACTTTTTCACTGAACATTTAAAATCTTTATTCTAGTTCATATAAAAATAAAAGAAAGCTATGAATATGAATTTCTGTTTTAGGTTTAGGTTACATAATCTCAATCAGTAACAAGAAATCATCGTTGATTAAAATGGACAGGAATAGAAGTCTGAATTTAATGTGTATGATATGTGAACTATAATCAAGTTTCACCAAGTGAATGCTAAGTCACTCAGTATATCTCAAAGCATATTTCTTTTACATATGGCATATCATTTGCAATAAACTGGCTGATATTCAAATTTTTCCAGATGGTGTGTATGGGAAAATGATCTTCGTAATAGATTATTCCTGTAATTATCTCAAGAGATTGAAAGGAAAGTAAATACAAGAGATAGGCAAGTTAGGTAAGTCTACATGCTCAGACCAACAAGAAACTTGGTCTGTGGCAAGTAAGACTTTTAGTTAAAATTTCAGAATATAAGTGTTGCTGATGGTGCTGTTTCTCCCAGCTACAATGATTCATTGCTGCCACGTGATTATTCTTGGATTTATTGCTTATGCTCTTGCTTCACTTCCTCACTGCTCTACTCTTCCCAGGAAAATTTGCTCATTTAAACCGATCTTGGGAGACTCCAGCATCTATTAATAAGTGTATGCATATTGACTGTTCATATACTCACATTTCATGAAATATATCAAAGAACAAAAGTCTTAGATATAAAAACACCTGAGTTTCTGTCATGGCTACACGAGTTACCAGTTGTGGCTAGTCATACAACTTATGAGAACAAACAACTTTGAGACCTCAGTGATAAAATGGAGACAAAATTACCCCTTGCAATTAGTAAAAGAAAAGTATTTACAAAGCAAGCACTACAATAGGATCATTGTGTTTATTGTGTAATGAACACGAGCTCCCTCTCCCTTCTAGAGAGAAATAGTTATTTAAAATGTATACTTTAAAAAAAAAAACTATCATATTGGCTTGGCGCCCAAAGCACAATGGTTATGGCACCAGCCACATACACCGAGGCTGGTGGGTTCGAACCCACCCAGGCCCACTAAACAACAATGACAACTGCAAGAAGAAAATAGCCAGGCATTGTGGCGAGTGCCGGTCATCCCAGCCTCTTGGGACGTTGAGGCAAGAGAATCACTTAAGGCCGTGAGTTTGAGGTTGCTGTGAGCTCTGATGTCACAACACTCTACAGAGGGCGACATAATGAGACTCTTGTCTCCAAAAACAAAACAAAACAAAACAAAACAAAAAACTGCTATCATATCATTAAAATTTCATGATAGAAACCAATGGATTTATTTTTTTAAGCTTTTATTTATCCAAACACAAGATAATAAAACTCAACACATACACAGAGGCACCTATACCATCTGCCTTTATTTATCACTGTAGAACACTAGTTGCATAGTCTAAGGACACTGATACTTGTAAATAACTTTGAAAATTCTCATTTGGGATTTCCTTTACCATATTTTCTTTTTAAATTCTTCAGTGGTGCTAAATATTTATATTTTATGAATCATATTTAAATAAAGAAGAACAAGAAATAGCTAGAAGCAATTCAGGAAAAAAGGAGGAAAGAATATGGTGAAAACATTAGTCATAATAATTATGTTAAACATAAAATACATACAATAATAAAGTTGAAATAGTATAGACTATAAATCACTTCACTTACTCTTCTGATACATCTTTTTAACTCTATGAAGTCATGTTACATGCATTTACTTTTATAAAATGAGACAGATCTAAGAATGTAAAATTAATTTCAAAAATCACAGTTACCTTAGAAACATCTGAGAATATGTTATAAATGTACTAATTGGAAGACGTAAAGTCAAATAATGCATACCTTAGTCTAACATTTGGGCTTTACTGAGCACGGATTTGGCCTCTGAATATCCTCTCCTCTGAGTACATGCCTGTCTGCTAACTGTGGTAGTTGCCAAGGAAAGACAGATGATAGGAGAGGTAAAACACAGTTGTTGGGACCATATTGGGGAAAAAGTTGTCCTTATAAACTTAAGAGGGATTATTTGCAGTCAACTTTGACAATTATTTATGGAGCTCAGTGTTCAGAACTGTGCTACTTGGCACTAAATTTTTTTTTTCTAAACTTGGATATTCCAGTTAAAAATCCTTAACTGTCACAGACAAATATTTAGTTTTTGCTTGGAACAGTTGAGTCATTGCTAAATTGCTTGAAGTGGTATTTGAACTAAGGATAGCTTCATTTCTGGTAAATGTGAATAAAACCCTATTTTTAAAAGAAATCGATTATCAATTTTTAAATCTCTTTCACTCCTATTCAAAAATGATAAAACTACAGCAAGTAGGTAACATTGTTATAACTTGCTTTTTAAGATGTTAAGTGGGATAATTTTTAAAACATTCAATTAAACATTCTTTAAATAGTAAAAGCAGAGACCATACTTTTCTAATACATACCCTATAGCTTGAAAATAATATCTGGGACATAAATAAAGGCATTTAATAAATATTTCTTAAATTGACCTGAACTTACCAACAATTCAGAATGAGTTTGAAATGGATACAAATCTAAGAAAATAGAACACTGTATTCTAGACTAATATTTTAAGTCTAGGAGATAGAACTAATAGAAAGACCAATTTTATCTAGAGTACTATGAATAAGATAGAAAAAAATCATGTACACACACACAAAAGACATGTTTTTATTTCTTATTTGTTATAGGATATTTTGAGAAAAGCATTTCCTATTTATCTGACTATGCCTTTACATTCTACTCATTATATCACTAGGATTTGGAGAATAGGTTCTTGAAGATAGTTTAGTTTGCTATTTAGTGAAACATTTCCCATTTATATGTATATATATAAAACATGCCCCATGTAGACATTGCTTTGAGCTAATCTAGTGAAAATCTGGGTAGACCTATGTAACTCTATTGATTTTTTTCAATAATTTCTAAGGAGGGAATACATTTCAATTTCACACTGATACAATATGGGATATAGATTAGGGGGTAGTAGTGCCCAAGATTAGAAAAATAGATTGTCTCAGCATCAAGCAAAACATTAAACTTAGTAAGGGTCACCGAAAGACGGCTGAGTAATAATTATAGTGGTAAAAGCAAAACACGGTTGGCCTCTATTTGGACTCTCTTATCAGAGAAGAGAAGATTTTACCTTTGTAGGGTGTCATAATTGATACTTATGAAGATTAGGCTCTCATGAAACTAACTTTGCTTCGGGAGATTTAAGGAGAAACATTCTGTCTTGCTATTTCTGTATCATATAATGTAAAATGAGACTAAAGTATAAAAGACCAAAAAGTCAAATAGTATTTCTGCTTTTAAAAAGATAACACATTAAAAAGCACCATGATATTATTTCTCACCCAGAATATTTCCACATTTCCTATAGAATTGTAAAACTTCAAAACTTAAAAATAGCTTGATCTAAAATTGGACAAGAATGGTGAATACTGTGAAACTAAACTCTCGTGTTCAATCTAGGATTTAATTTTTTTGAAAGGCATTTCTGAATGGTGAATCCCTATTTTGTCCTGCCATAACATATATGATATATTCACAAAGAGTATAATATTAAACAATGAGCCTGCCAAGATTTTAACAGAACATCCAAAATATCACTTTTGCTAAACAGCTATTGATCCAATTGATAAATTAACAGCCACACGCAAACAGAAAAACCTGTGGATTATGCTACATAATGTTTGTTTCTGTTGCACATTTCTCCACAGTGATGAAGGGAAACAAAAATGAAAAAAAAAGTGACATTATTTGAGGAAAGCCATATGTTGTTCCTGAATAGTACCTGTACAAAAAATAAGTAAGTATTTTGATTTCTGTGACCCAGGGAATAGGGCACCGGTCCAAGGGTGGCAGGTTCGAACCTGGCCCTGGCCAAAACTGTAACAACAACAACAAAAAAATTAAATTAAATTTAAAAAATAAAGAAAATAAAATAAAACTTCTGTTAATAACATATTTCTTGTACCACACTTCACAGAAGATGCCAACATCCAAGAAATATATATATACATGTATATATGTATAAATATATAGCAGTTTTTGGCCGGGGCTAGGTTTGAACCCACCACCTCCGGTATATGGGGCCGGTGCCCTACTCCTTGAACCACAGGTCCCATCCCCAAGAATTATTTTATAGCAGGAAAATTGAAAGTCAACATATTTCAGTCACAAACATTTTCCCTAAATATAAATATTCATTATAAGAAATCATATACAACTGGGAGAAAAGTGCCACTGTGGGTGTCAAAGTCATCTGGTCCGGGCTGAAAGAAGTTTTGATCCTTGCACTGTGGGACACTGGTCAAATTCTTTTCCAGGAAGAAAATTCTGGAAATATTTAAACATTTTATCTCATAATATGTTAAACGTATTATCTCATATTAGCATACATTAGGTCAAAATGGCTCCTTTAATTATTTTAGACATGGAGAAGATTTTAATTAAACATTTTTGGTTTTGTATCATCAAATATTATTTGCAATACTAAGATTTTCAATTATATTACCCAAACCAATATAAAGAAGGCCTATAGTGGTTATCTTTGGATGGCAGGATAACACATAACTTCTACTTTATCCATCAAGCTTCATTAGACTTACCAAGTTTTCTACAAAGAATATAAATGATATACATCAAATACACTTATATGCACATTTTTGCATATACCTACATATGAATGTAAGTATAATTTATATGTATAAATTGTAATCAAATGAAAAATAAGACCACCTTTTACAATATCGAAGCTATTATATGTTAAATGCTGACAATTTTCTTATTCTTGTTAAAGTAAGCTAAGTATATTTTCTTCCTGCCCGGAAGTTGAGACTTATTAATACTAGAGAAACTATTGACACAATGCATTAAGAAAGGCTGAAGTTCGGAAAAACCTGAACATCAGTCATTTCTTCTATATCCAGCATGATTTAATACAATTCATTTGCTCTTTGGGTAGTTGTAATTAGAGTTCGAGATAATTTATGAATCTTTAGATATAAGAGGAATTTGGGAAACATCAAATAAAATAATTTGATTCTCATAAGACTGCTTAAATGCTAGTGAGACATGAGTTCTGAAAGTAAGAGAACTACATAAACTATCTTGACCAAATAACATACTTGTTATTATAGCCTTAGGAAGAATGCCTGTAGTGTAACTTGTTAAGAACTGTGCTCTTTTCCACTTGATAGGCTGCACACAGTGAAAACACACTTGCTTGAATAAATTTTTTATCTAAAGGCTTAAGCCATGATAATTAGGCTAAGGCACTCTACATTACCCACTATTGTACTTCATAGGTAACGCTGATTCCAGTTGGCATTCACTAAGTAGGCAGAAAATTGCAGCAATTATTGAAAATTATTGGGTTTTAAACACAGTGTACTCGATTCTCTGCTCCCGGCCCTCTGCAAACCATGTGAAAAAAATTTTTATTAGGAAAATAATAAATGATACTGCTTCAGCACCAAGAAAAATAGATTTGTGAAAATTACGTTATACATATGTTTTTATTGTTGTTTGTTCCAAACAAAGAATATTCACTTTTTTTTTGGTCAATTGGAATCATAGCTTTCACTTTGGGTCAATTTCCTATGCTTAACGTACTTCATATTTGCCTCTACGTACTAAAGGTGCCAGCTCAAATCTTATCTCCTTAAAGAAGTCTTTTCTAATTTCCTTGGAAATACTTCATATTTTTCTCTAACATACTTTCAAAATATTTTTCATAGCTCTCGCAAGCACTTAATCTCCCTGTTAATATAATTATGTATATGTAAGTCTCCCTACAATAGTTTGAACACATGGAGGAGCAAAGATAGATTCATCTCTGCTCCCAACACCTACCTCAGCAACCTGTGCGTTACTGACATTAATTAATAAGATAAATACCACTTAGGTTGAGTGACTCCTCAACAGGATATTTCAAGCTTACTGACTCTTAAAACAAAAATATCTTTTCGTTATTCATTCCACAAAAAGAATTTGTCTTTTTTGCTATTTATTTTGTTTTGAGTCAGATCGAGAATGTATGTTTAGATGACTATTAAATTGAAGTAATATCAAAATGCAATTCAATTATAAATGAACTACTGTTTGTTTAATATTTACTAAGATAAGTTACCTTTAAAAATGACTTGGCATGTACAATAACAATTCTGAGCAAATTTCTACAGAGTTTGAATAATCATAATCACATGCTCTTTGAAAGATGATACAACCTATTTATAATATTCCCTCAGGTACAATTAGATTTTAAAAATGTCATGTAAATTAAAAATATCTTGCATTATGCCAGATTAAATTTTATTTTTCATAAGCAAATGTCATACGTTCATAATAAAGATTACTAATCCCAGAGAAGGTATCTTCTAATTTATGTCACTGCTGGAAAAATGAGTAATTTTATATAGTAGGTCATTGATACTTCAAAGATTTTCACTGCCAATATCAAACTCTGTATAGTAATTTATTAAACCACATTTTTAGAGAATCCCACTTCTGCTGTTCTGAACTAAAAATCTACATTCTCTAATGGAGCCTTTGAAATTCAGCAACATGAGAAGCAGAAAACACTAAAAGACCTCACATGTGAAACACAGACCTCAATTTGTGTCTAAAAAGCTTTCTTTCAAAATTACATAATGTTCAGTATACTGAAGAGGTATTGCGCCCTCGTGTTTATTGCAGAACTATTCACAGTAGCTAAGAAACGGAATCACCCTAAGTGTCCAACGGCAGAGGAATGGTTAATGAAAATGTGGTACACATACGCACTGGAACACTATTCAGCCATAAAATAGAATGAAATCCTGTCATTTGAGGAAAATGGTTAGAACTGAAGGACATTATGTTAAGTAAATAAGCCAGGAACAGAAAGTTAAATACTGCATGTTCTTATTAGTATGTGGAAGCTTAAAAAAAAAAAAAGTAAAAATGATCTCATAAAAGTAAAAAATAAAACAGAATTCTAAAATCTGGGAAAGGTAGGGAGAAAGGGCTTGAGAGATTTGTTAGAGGATACAAAATTTCTACATAGAGTATCTAAATAGGAAAACGAAATTATCATTTTCTAAAGCCCTGTAGGGTTATGGTTTCAAATAGCTTAGAGGAGGATTTTGAAAGTTCCAAACAAAGAAATGATAAATATATAAGATGATAAGTATACTAATTACTCTAATCTGATCACTTTACATTATATGTATTGCAACATTACTATGTACCCTATGAATACATACAATTAATATGTTGACCTAAAAATCCTTTTAAACTTTTAAAAAAACAAAAAAAATTTACAACCAACAAATAAAACAAAAACATTACTGATAGCTAATGACACATCACATTAGTAAGGCAATTGCCAGTTTTGTCCTGAGTCCATATGGATTCAGAAACATTCTGAAATAGGCAAAGAAGGTGTAACTTTAGTATTGTAAATATTCAAATTAGGTATCTAGTGAGTGGCAGGCCTTCTGCCCTTTCCTGAATCCCAAAGAAGACTTGAACTTTCTGTATCTCACTCCTGTAATTCTAGCACTCCGGGAGGCCGAGGAGGGTAGATCACCTGAGCTCATGAATTCCACATCAGCCTGAGCCAGATAGAGTGAGATCCCCATCTCTAAAAATAGCTGCGGGGTAGATATAGTTCCTGCAGGAGGCTGAGGCAAGGGGATCATTTGAGCCCAAGAATTCGAGATTGCTGTGAGTTATGATCCCATGGCCTTCTACCAAGGTTGACTGAAGTGAGACTTTGTTTTAAAAAAAAAAAAGAAAGACTTGAATTTTGTCCCGGGGACATTACAATGTTAGTTAACAACAGTAAGTTGATGTGTCCTTACTAAAATTATGTCTACTAAATTAATCAGTTTTATTCTGGATATTCTGTGAACTAGACTCTCAATCATTATAATCCCACAAATGATAGCTTCTCCAAGTAGTAACAATGAGCAAAAAAGAGCAACTTGTTTTCTGATAGTTGGAATCATCGTGAAAGAAATGGCATCAGTAGAGTTCAATCTACTTACGTACTGTAAGTGGAAGCCTGAATCTTTACAATAAAAAATTTCAGATAAAATTATGCTGCATAACCTATATCAGACATACAAATTTTCCCAGAAGATCCTATCTTCTGATTAGGTTTAATATATTCTGAGTCATGTTCCCATTACATAAAAAGAAATTGTCATATTTTATTTATTATATATTTCTAGCTCATTATAAAATTTTACTAATGCTAATTAGGTTGAGTGTTATAAGCAAGGATACGTGGATCTTGGATCTTGAAATCAATTAATTTAACTTCTACTCAGTTAAAGTGAATTATTTACTAGGTAATATGAATGCAGCTTAATAATTTTTGTTATGCCAAAGTCTCATATCTGAGAAACACATTAAATTCTAAATCTAAAATGAATATTTTAGGAGGAAGTCAGGATGGGACAAAAGTAAAAGGCATTGTAGATATTGCTAATTTAGTGCTTAGAATTGCATAAGCCTTTCTTTTATGTGTCCAACTAGACCATGACAAATTAATGTTACATAGCATTAACCAATTTACAATAGACTTTGGTGAAAAGGCAGAATGGATGTAAAATCTTAGTGAAAAGAATTCTAAATAAACTGGTTTTTTTCCAAAATTTGGAAAAGCTCAGATATGTACTTGTATACAAGTACCATATCCACCTCCATGATTTACTGTAGTATAAACTGAATAGGAGCTTTATATTACTATGAATACCTCCTGCTTATATAGAATTCATTATAGAATGGCTGTTCCATATCACATCATTTAAAAATAGACAGGAAGCCCTTGTATGGATCATTCTTTATTTGTGTATTCCTTTAGATTTAACGAGCCAATTTATATGATGTTCCAGTATTGTTTTTCCTGAGAGAAAGTAGCACATTTCAATGGGGGAGACAGAAGAGAGAAACAGCATTTGGTTACAGTGGCATATTTGTGCTTTACACAATTGGCTATTTTCTAATCCTGTAAGTGAAGTTAAATACTTTTGCCAAGATTCTGCCTCTTTATGATATTACCCAGCTCTACAAGGGAATAAGTCATATAGATATTGTTAGGGCATCCTTCTTCAACTCAGCAAGATTGGGGGAGGGTGGGACAACTAACATGAAAAGACTTCAAGTCAACTGTTCAGTTGGCAGACATTTTGGTTTGGCCACGATAATCGAGTTGAGGCTGTTGGGCTGCGTTGTCAGACTCAATCTGCGAAAGATTTGGGATTTGAGTTCAAAGTTGGGTCTGAGTCCTACATTCCTGACTTCTCCATGCCCAGTCAGTCCACAGAGTATTGCGTTTCTTATTTATGTTTCTATAGTTACGTCCAAATATGCATTTTATAGATTAAAAAAAAAACCATGAAGATTACTTACTATGTAGAAACCAGGGGTTTCTTTTGATTAAGGCTTAAGAAATGCTGGTCAGGCCATCAGACATGAGCTTTTCCATTTATGCATTATGAAATGGCAAAGAAGGAAAAAGAAATTGGCGCCAGTTTTACCGTATACCTCAAACTGCAAAAGTCACCACCACAGTACATGCAAGTATTTACTTAAGATGGAAAACATCTTATGAGGTCAGACAATTAATTTGGCAAACTCACCCTAGAAAAAGTCCCACATGTCTCCTTGCCGAATATCACTGGGGTCAACTTCGAAGTACTCCCCTTGGGTAGCTGAGCACTGATACCAGCATCTCGTCACCTTCAAAGCAGTTTTGGAACTCTTTTTCTGGAATGGCTATTGGAGCTGTCATAGGAGGTCTGATAATTAAGTTTGTGAATTCATCCTAGAAAAAGTGTTATATTCCTCATTGCTGATATTACTATAGTCACCAGATACCAAGGGAAGTACTTGTAAAATTTTTTTGTTGGTGGTGTTGAGATAGAGTTTCACTTTGTTGCACTCAGTAGAGTGCTATGCTGTCATAGCTCACAGCAACTTCAAACTTTTGAGCTCAAGCAATCAATCCTCTTGCTTCAGCCTCCTGAAACTGGTATTACAGGCCCCCACTGTAATGCAGGCTATCTTTTTTAGAAAAGAGGTGTCACTCTTGCTCAGGTTGGTCTCAAACTCCTGAGCTCAAGCAATCCGCCTGCCTCAGCCTCCCAGAGTGGGAAGGAGAGTACTCTGAGGGTGCTCATAATGATATTCAGTGATGAGGTATCTGGCACTTCTACTAGGATGAGTTTGTAAACTTAATTGTATGACCTTGTATATTCATAGGTAGAACACATGAACAGAAAATATGTTCTGACTGACAGCAATGTATTGTGCCAGATTAACTTAATCTTAATTAAACTGTTTCATAGGTATAGTATATAAAGGAAAAACATGATAGATATAGGGCTTGGTACTATCCTCAATTTCAATCATCCACTGGGGGTCTTGGAAGACTTTCCCCACAGATAAGGGGACTACTGTATATACAAATAATGCATTATTTGAATTGAGCTTTAGAGATAAATTATAACAATTTAACAACTAATTTTACTCTAGTAGGTTTTGGGGGGAGTTGGGGTTTGCGGGGGGGGGGTGTTGTTTGTTTGTTTGTTTGTTTTGGTTTTCTTTGAGGCCAAATAATGAACTTACAAGTGCTCTGCAGATAGATAATAGTAACCATCAATTTTCAGAATATTTCCTATAAGTCACAATCAGGAATATTTAAACCCTCTGGGGGAAAAATAGTTATGTTCAAAATAAGCCAATAAGCTATTTAATATCTATTACCAAGACACAGTATTTTTAATTTAGCATGTGGTTTAAGTAGTTTGACTCATGTGATTTATTTTCAAAGCACAAGACTGGGGTGCTCATATGCATTCCTTTATTATTTAAAAATATGATCCTTAGGGTCTGGCCAGGACTATTTTATATACTTGCATAAGATAAATTATGCCACAGAAAGCCTTTCATTATTAAAGACAAAGTAAGATGTGCATCTCTATATTTAATTATCGAGGCAGGCAGGAAGGAAACACATCATCTTGCTGGCTAGGCTATCAAATGTTAGTAAGTGTCAAAAAGAAAATATTTTAAAATGTCATCAATAAAGCACTAGAATTTATAAAAACAAGATGTCATTGCAGTTTGAAACCTCTCACACTTTAAAAGACTAAGATAATTCTTTTTATTTTTCAAATGTAACATATAAGAAAATAAATTCCTTGTACAGAGGCTTTTATTTACATCTGGTTTAACATTTCTTCCCTGGACAGATTTGTGATACTATTTCAGTTAGTTATCTAGTGGAGAATAGTTTATTCTGCACATATAATAAAAAAGTTATTTTTCTATTTATTTTATGCAGCTAAGTCTTTTAATTGCTAACCCCTAGAAGAAAAGTCATAAACTTGACCTAATACTTTTATGAACTCCTAATTAAACTATTTAATTTTAATATGTATTATTATTCTATCATATTATAATCAAAATGAGTTTATTCTAGGTATTCTAAATACATCCTGATTAGATAGGCGATTTACAATAAATTTCAGCAGTAATTTCAGGGAATGTCCAAGAGAAATGATTTAAGAGGTTTGTTTTGGGTGAAGGTCTTGATAAAAATGGAGATCTTCAAAGAGGCAAATTACTCAGTAAAATAAAAAGATACTTATTGTTTCATCTTGATTTCTTATTAGAAAAGAAAAGAAAGAAATCAGTACATCTTTATTACTAGGTCAGAATTTAAGGATGAATATTCTAGTGAATATTGTCACAGAAAACAGACTTAAAAGTTAGAAGTCCAAGAGGACTTCCAGTTACTGTTTCAAAAGTGAGTCAATAAAGTTCTGATCATGGGTCATGCCAGGAAAGAACCATGTAAATATTATTTTTGTAACTCAACTTTTGTTATTATTGATCATTGCCTTTCTAAAAGAAACGATTATGGACATGCCTAAATGGGAGAAAAGGACACCATCCTGGTGGTGAGACTGTCAAAGAATCGAGCAGGTGCTTACAAGGCCAGGACAGAAGCCAGCTGAGGTTATTAAAAAGGGGAAGAGGGAGTAAGGAGTCCCCTGAGTCCTAGCAGTTGCCTTGGGCCTGCAGAGTATAAACACTCCTATGACTCACCAGCAAGACAGTGTCCTGTGGGTCTAATTACTGGCCCTACAAGTGATATTTGTCAAATTTAGTCTCTGTTTTATTATAAGCCATTCACTTATTCATAAAATAGATAATTAATTAGCTCTAACCCTGCACCAGACACAGTGGGTATACTTATGAGCAAGAGCAGGACAAACATAATCTTTCTCCTCATGGTTCATTAACTCCACTAAGAAGAAGAGACAAACAAGCAATTATAAAGAAATTCCAGAAGCATTGTGAAGGAAAAAAAATAAGAGGTGCTTTAGCCAACTGCCTGGGTCAGGGAAAGCTTCCTAGAAACAGTCAGTCCTAAGTAGAACTTTAGTTTCTAAGTAGGAATTGGTTAAGCAAAAGGAGTGAGAACGTAGGGGGAAGACAAGAAGCCAGGGCAGAGTATCTTAAGTGTAAAGAATATATGAAATGATTTGGCAAGAAAGGGAGAATGGCTCATTTCATAAGCTAAAAGAAATTCAACATTCATGGAAATCTACTTAACCTTGGAAGAAACAACATTGCCTTCATCCGTTTTGTGCTACGGTAACAGGATTCTTGAGATTGGGTAATTTAATTAAAAAAAATTATTGGCTCCCAATTCTAGAGGCTGGGAAGTTTGAGACTGAGGCACTGGCATCTGATGACGATGTCCTTTCTGCAGCATCACCACAGGGAGGGATGCATCATATGGGCAAGAGAGGGTAAGATGAGTGCAAAGCCACTCCTGCAGTAACGTTACTAATCCATTCATGAGAGTGGTACCCCTATGACCCAAACACCAAACACCAGGCTCAGCCTTCCAAGACCCCCACAATAGAGATAAATTGCCCACCGTGCAAACATTGGGGGACCCATTCAAACCTAATAGGCTTTGGTTTTAAATTATTTTTTGGTTAGAAGTAACACGATCATATATTTTTGTTAGGAAGCTGTAGGCTGTCGCTATGTAACAAATTACCACAAACTTAATGGTTTAAATAGCACATATTTTTTATGTCACAGTTCTGTAGCTCAGAAGCCAAGTCATGGGTTAGCTGGGTTCTTGCTGAGAGCAGTGTTTTTCAATCTTTTTTATCTCATGGCACACTTGAACCATAGTTATACTTTCATAGCTCATGTTGCTCAAAATAGAGTAAAAAGAATATACTTACTATTCTTCGAACTTCTTTTGAAAATAATTAAAATAATATCTTTAAAATTTTTCATAGCACACCTGAGATCCTCTCACAGCTCGCCAGTGTGCTGTGGCATACTGGTTGAAAATCACCAGCTTAGAGTCTCACTAGTCTTTATTCAAGGTGTCTACTAAGACTGAGTTCTCATTAGAGGCTTAGCTGGGAAAAGATCCTCTTCCAAGCTCCCTAAAGTTATTGGCAGAATTCATTTTCTTGTGTCTCTAGGTTACATGGCAGTCTAAAATGGAGAGAGAAAGTGAATCTGGAGCATTGTTTTACATAATGTAACAATTACAGGAGTGAAATCTCATTGTATTAGTCATTGTATTGGTTAGAAGCAAGTCAAGGTCCCACCCACACTCAAAGTGACAGAATTATATAGGCATAAGCACCAGGAAGTAAAAATCATGGGAATGCCCTCAATTCCACCTTCAGACTCTCACTCAGTTGGAAGGAGAAAATGGAAAGATAGAAAGACAGAATGGAGATCTACATAGATACTGACCTACACTGAGCCAGAAGACTTAGAAACAGTGTGCCAGATCCTAGAAATTTCCAGCATACAAAAGGCATAGAATTGCTAATTAAATTTAGGGATTGAATAAGAGGGGAATATAAAGTGATCCCCAAATTAAAAATCTGGACAACTGGATGTGTGGTGATCACTGACATATGGAATTCAAGAGGAGGAAGAGGTTTTGAAATTCTTCATGGTGAGTTCAGTTTAACGTTGTGAATTTGAGTTTTAAATATTGTAAGCTTGAGACAACTATAGTGCACTCAAGAGGTAAATCTATAATCAATTACAGAAATAACAGATAAGGAGAAAAATTATTATTAAGAAAATAGTTACAGTTGCATATGCTTAAGAGAGTGACAATAACTTGTCTTTAATAGAGATGATTCTTCTAGAAGGCAAATGCCTTGGCTTCAGTAATTAGTTGAGAAGGGCAAGGACCATTAGATATAGCCAAGTGGGCACTATTTAGATGACAATCTTTCTATTAAGTATCTGTGGATGACAAATAGCAAGAGCTTTGGAATTGTCGCCTGTTACCCAGGGGAAGCCGAAAAGTCCTGGCATAGATGCTAAGAAAAAGATCTAAAAATGAAAAACTCCAATATATTACAAATTTCTTAGGAAAAATATTGGGGAATCTGTACTGTGTTATCTTTTTATTCTAACTGTTTTAATTGATATTTTTAACATCAAGACCTTTACAGAAAGCCTGTTTTAAATATTAGCTATATTTTAGCAGTGTTTTATGTAAGAAACATTAGAAAGAATGCTATCTTTCACGCATGGGGACAAAATATCTCTAAAGCCATAAGCAACATTTGGACTAGATGAATGAGACTTTTTGTTTGTTTGTTTTCTTTTTTAAAGCTCTTAACGGAAAGGGTAACTCAAGTAGTGGAGGACTGAGGAAAAGTAAGACCTAGACATTGGCATATGTGTGTAATCAATGCCAACTACAGTGCCACTGCCTTCTGGCCCATAGTATTTGTAAAACACCACTGACATAAGATCTTGCTAGAGATGTGAAAAAATATACCTTAAAATAGGTTAATCTGGTAAACAGTAATCTGATCAGCTTATCCCTGGAAGGGGTGAGAGAGAGAAACAGCTACATGGTACTTATTTGCCCACCCTACTCTTTGGTCCAACTCCCATGATTCTCAGCTCCCGGGCAGAGGCAACAGAGCTGGCCGTGCACCTGATACCACATTAAAGATGCCAGAGGAGTGCGGGGAGCGCAACAGATGCCTCCTCTGCAAAACAACTGCAGAAATTTGAACACCCAGGGATTGACAAAAATTCAGACTTCCTAATTAAATGCACTTCTCACCCTCATTGCCATAGTCAGAGGAAGTCTTGCATAGATGATTTACTCTAATCATCCAGGAATAGCTGAAGGTAGAAAGGCAAGTTAGAAAATCTCCATTTTAATTAAATTTGCAATCATGTTTTTATTAAATAGAATGCCAAGCTCACAGGTTTCCAAAAGGAGCAGCAAGCTAGAACAGAGGGTGGTGCCAAGCAGTCAGTCTCTCACCTCCATTCAGCTTTAGGGTGAGTAAGGACTGGACTGACAAACTGAAGTCAGTGTGACATTTTCTGTTCTTAGTGAAATCCCAATGACCACACAAACTATAAAAAAGAAGCCATGAGGCACAAGTTTGAGATTTTAAGTTTTATGCCATATATAATTTCAATTTTTGCCACTCCAAATCATCTGCAAACCCCTAGTAACATGAACTTGCATAATTTTTTTAAATGACATTATTAACCTGTTAACCAGAAGTATAAACAGATGCATATTGTTTTAAGTGTGGGGAAAAATAAATAAAGAAAGAAGGCTCAAAAGAAATGGATTTCCAGTTCACTCGAATGTATACCCAGCTATGCACTCAATAGCTAAAGAAAATGCTCCTTTTCTCCTTTTCCCCACTGCATGTTCCAATTACCTATCAATGCTAGCGCAATCATTTTAAAAGAAAAAGATTATTATGGGCTGAATTATGTCCTCAAAAATTGATGTGGTGAATCTCTCTGTACCTCAGAAAATGAGTGTGCTTGGAGACAGAACCTCTAGAGAGGTGATTCTAATGAAGTCTTTAGGGCGGCCTTCTTTATAAGAAGAGGTTAGACACAGACACCGATGGAAGGAAGTCCATGGGAAGACACAAGAATTTCCTCAACAGGGTACAGAGAAAAGCCTCAGCAGAAACCAACTTTGCTGACCTTTTAATCATGGACTTCCAGCCTTCGGGTTAGGAGAAAATTAATTTCTGTTGCTTGAGCCACTCAGTTTGTGGTAATTGTTATGACAGCCATTGCAAATGAATCTAAAGACTAAGTTAAAAATTAGGACCATGGGCTGGGCAAGGGGCCCACACCTACAATCCTAGCACTTTGGGAGGCCAAGGTAGGAGGATCACTTGAGGTCAGGAGTTTGAGACCAGCCTGAGCAAAAGCAAGATCCCGTCACTACTGAAAACTTAAAAAAAAAAAAAAAATCATCCAGCTGGACACGTGTAGTCCCTGCTACTTGGGGAGCTAGGGAAGAGGATCACTTGAACCCAGGAGTTTGAGCTCGCTGAGAGCTAAACTGATGACATGGCACTCTAGCTCAGGCCACAGATGATGGATTGAGACTCTGTCTAAAAAAAAAAAAAAAAAAAGACCATGACCCAAACAAGATAAATATCTTTATATATCAGAAGAACAGAAATGTAAATTCAGAAACATGACTAAAGTCATGTGCTGGCTGAGAGAAGAAGGCAGAAACCCCTGGTATACAATGGAGTAAAACAACTAGATGCAAGGACTAGACCCTACTCTCTGCTTAAAACCTAAAATAATTCTAGCAATAGGATGGGGCTGTTTATTGTTTCTGTTGCTATCTTTTGAAGAAAAAGTGCCAAATCTAAGAAGAGAGATAATTACAAACAAAGCCTTTCCATTAGAAAATGAGCCAAGCCACCTGTTGACTTAGTACCAAAATCTGTAATACTTCCCAAAATCACCTAGGGCAGAAGTCCCAGCACTGTCGTGGTTCTAGACTTGGAGTTCCAGGTACTACTGTGTGGAAACAGCCACAAACTAACTCACAACAAAGCACAAAATAAAAATGAGAACAACCTTTACATATGTGATAAGCCTGCTAACTGAAACTCCAAAATATGTAAAATCTAATATTAAAAAAGATAGCACCCCAAATATATAATAAGAAGCTTCAATTCTAGATGTAACTACATAAATAAGATGCTTAAAGGTTTTAAAGTATGTATTGCTGGGATCTTCATTGAGGTAAATGAAAGATCATCTAAAAAATGATCACTAAAGTAGAAATAAAATCAAGTAGAAAATTTTTGAAAAAATAGATATTATATTTAAACAATGGATTAGAAATTTTTTCAAAGAGAATATGTTCACTAAAAGAAGACACTGAAAATAATAAATGCAGGTGGGAAACGTGTATTCATTTTTTACTGCTATATAATCAATGCAAATGAGGCAGAAAATGACACATTTTCCACTTGTCAGGAGTCTAGGCAAAGGTAGCTGGGACTCATAAGAATGAAACTAAGGTATTGACTTGACCGTATTGCCTCTAGATTTGGGGGTCATCTTTGAAGTTCCTATGAACTTCAGTTCCTATCTACTTGCAGTTATAAGACTGAGGCCCTAGATCCTGGAGACTGCCCACAGTTCCTTGCCACGTGGTCCTCTCCATGATCAGATAAGAGCAGGCAAATTACTTCTTTTTTTTTTTTTTTTTTTTTTGCAGTTTTGGCTGGGCCAGGTTTGAACCCGTTACCTCTGGTATATGGGGCCGGCGCCCTACTCCTTTGAGCCACAGGCACTGCACGGCAGCTTACTTCTTACAGGCTGGCAGGAGAGCATCTCAGTTCAATCTTCAATGACAGTCACACACAAAATATAACCCAATCAAGGAAATGATATCTTATCGCCTTTGCTGTTTTCAACTGGTTGAAACCAAAGCACAGGTTCTGTCCACCACTCAAGGGAAATCACTCATGCTTGGCATGACTGGTTGGGGTTGCTACCTTGCCTTGTGTCCACTATGTGTTGATATCAAAAAAGTAATGAATAGCAAAAGATCAGAGAGAAAATATAAAATCTCACATTAACACATCACAGAGCACTAAAGAAAAGAGAAAATTTTTGCTACCCATTAAGAAAAGAGAAATTGCCATTAGATTGATGGCATAGACTGCTCATCAGTAACAATAAATCACAGAAGACATCAGACTAAAATTGTCAATATTCAGGAATGGAGGAGGTACTGCAGACCTGGAATCCCCCCCAAAAGTTAACCTATTCTTCAAGACCATAAGGAAAAAAAGACATTTAAGGACATTCAAATACCATAACCTCTCCACTAAAATAATTGCTTAAAGGAGGTACTTTGACAGCAAAGGTGAACAGGTATATAAAATGCTTGCACATACAACAAAACCGAGCATGGGAATTGAGAATTCTATGTTGGTGCATCTGGTTAAAATTGATAATAAAACAAATACACCTACAAAGAATGAATCATAGTGATGTTCTGTTATTCGAAATAGGAAAATGCCTGTGCTCTTGCTAAATAATTATTCCATTTCCTGCAGCCATTTCACAGCATTGATTTTCTCCTCCTCTCTATTCTCCTTCCTTTTCAGCTCCTACTGAACTTAACTACTTCTGGTAGGAAAAAACCTGCATTTCTTTTGGCAGCCAAGACATGAATACAAAGGCCCGAAGATCTGGCTTCCTCTGCTCTGAGAATTAACATTCATCTTTGGGTCTGAGTGACCTAAACCAGTTCTGGCTCTAGCAAGAGAAATCAAGAATAAAAGCCAAGATATCAGTAAATCTTTGGCCACAACCAGTCGGCATTCACTTGTATTAAACATAGATTAATTGTTATGCTTTATAAAAATTGGCCACTCACAACACGCTTTCAAGAGGAAAGATTATTTTACCTTATGTATTTTTCAAAATTGCATAGGCTAAGGGATAGTTTCACTTTTAGACTTTCCTCTATTTCATTACCTTTTCAAAAATGAGCCAAGTATCTGGTATCCTTAAAACCTATACATACAGTAGGTTTTCAAATAATGTCTTTTCATTATGATTTTTGAGGAGTGGAGGAAAAAATAAATATAATTGACTCCCAGCTATTGCCACTGTCTGTATGGAGTTGGTTTGTTTTTCTGGTGCCTGTGTGGATTTTCTCCCAGTATCTGGTTTCCTCCCACATCCCAAAGCTGTACACGGGAGGTTCACTGGCAGGTCTCTACCGTCGGGGTCTAGATGGGAGTGCGCCATGGAGTGGCATAGTGTCTCGTTCAGGACTAATTTCCAGTTGGCTCTCTGAGCTGTTGGGACAGGCTGTGACCATCTAGGACCCAGAACTGAAATAAGCAGGCTGGAAAAGGAATAAATGAATACAAATTACTGGAAAGTAAAAGTCGGTGAAGTATGCAGTAATCATAAAGATGCATGATAATAAACAACTTGATAGGAAAGCCCAGCCAGCTCACTGCACTTGTGATGCTTTTTGACCTTCATGATGCTAGGCAGTGCTCTTCACAATTTTTGCTATGCAAATTCTCGATTGAAGCCACCACCATTATGGCAATTTTCATTTGCTGATTCACCCCAAATTGGGTAAATACATTTATCTTACTTGTTTTTAGTAATCTTTTTTAAACATTTGTATAGCTCATATCTATTTCAATGTTTAATATTGGAAGCATTTTTTGTCTTTTTTTAAAATTGAATCATAGCTGTGTACATTAATACTCTCTTGGGGTACAGTGTGTTGTTTCAATATACAATTTGAAATACTTTCATCCAATTGGCTAGCATAGTCTTCATGTCATTTTCTTAGTTGTTGTGTTAAGACATTTGTATTCTACATTTAGAAAGGTGTTTTGTCTTTATTTAGAAGTTTGATGGTGTTTCTATTACCAGAAAAGACTGTAGGAACTAATTTTATTTATAGCAATGAGCCTATAGTAAACTTGGTTTCAGTATATGATATTTCACTTAGAGTTGCAGTGTCC